>CM067360.1:45423609-45581109 GCA_034401795.1 Chaetoderma sp. LZ-2023a | reverse complement strand
TTAAGATTTATTTCGTCTCATTACACATAGGCACATAATTTAAGCTTATAAAAGTATGCAATTTTAACAATTTTATTTTCAATCATGCTGGTATGAATATGCACAGTTACACCAGCGCTGAATAAGATAAGAACACCAAGCTTATTACTAAGTATCGTGTTAGTAACCGACTGGTGGAAGTAAAACAATAACATCAAAATTTAGGCATAACCCAGTTAATGGGCGCTTTAATCAACGCTATAGACGCGTTTGCGTTTGGGACTGGCACGCAGCCGACGTCTATTATATTCAACTGCGCGAGCTGTAATATTTCCCGGATCATTGTCCAAACACATTTCCTAATGTGCCTATTACGTCATTCAAGAAAAATTAAATTAAAGCATTGCACTAGGTAAACTAGCGTCAATAGACATTGAGGGTTAATATTAAAATATATCTCTAAACCAGCGGACAATTACCTGTAGACTAACTAGAGACAAACTACAGCTTTACGTGTATTAGAACGCGCGGTGACTGTAGTACTACTAGGGGAACTGTTGGCATGTGTTAGGAGGCGAAATGGCATACTAGGCGGGGACAGGGTATACATCCCAGTGGGGTGGGGTGAGTGGAGTGCGCACTCCTGCACCCCTCTGGACCCACTCCGCCATAACTAGTGAACTCATTTGACTTGTTGTTCAGCGTCACGAGCTCCCGCTAGATAACTGAATGGCATCTTGTGAAGAATCCGGGAATTGTTTAAAACAGTGAAATTGACAGGACCTTTGCCTAACTTACAATATTTCCGTATATTATTACAACGCGATGTATCTTGTAATGCTATTTATGAATAAAACATGTGGCGTCGCTAGGTACTGGCATACTGGGCCCGTTCCCCTGCTGTTTTTCACAATGCCTCGTATCCTTTTCAGCTAATGTTCTAAGAATGTTTCAGATAATTCAGAGTAAATCACTACTAATAAACATTCAGAATCTGGGCACACGTCTGACAATTGATGTCCGGATTCTCAGCCTTCTTCTTCTTTTCGTTCGCTGATCATACCGCCAGTCCTGTAAGTGACTATCGACATGGTCATAAGCGTTAAGTGCGTGGATCCATGGCTTATTAGAGTGCGCCGTGCGGCCTGGAACCTCCGTCTTCAGCACTCGAGGTTTCTGTCAGGGTTACCTCACCCTTACCTCCTTTAGTCGCCTCTTACGACACGCAGAGGATACGGAAGGTGTATTCTAAGCCCCACCTACAGGGCAACGGAATCTCAGTGATTAACCATATTACTAAGAACGACATATGCGTTCTCGTAATCTAAAAGTTATCAATCAATGCGTCAATCAATGTTGAGTAAATATGATGTATAATTGGCTGATATCATATATCTAATAACATACTATATAAGTAAATAGCTTCAGACAACGATAATGGGAAGATGCACAATTTTGAAGTTGCTCCGAGATGGTAAATTTGTTTTCTCTTCCCTCCGTCATAACGCGACGTGTCACTCATAATAAGGATACTCCCCTTATTAGCTGACGTCACACACAGATGGCGCGGGTCTGACACGAAATGCCAAAGGTCTAACAACAAGCATATGAGTTACAGGCCAATGGCTTTTTATTATTTACAATTTAGTAAATACATACAAACTGAAAACACCGATTTTGTACGAGAAAACGTTTTGTTTCCTTTCCCAGCAGAAACCGGTAAACATCATTAGATAGTCTAAGGCCTATCCAACATTGACTCCGAATCAGTGTCAGAGGTCGACGTCATAGGCGAGGCTCAGAAAAAGACCGTGCAGATTATGTGTATATATTTCCAATGTCAACGTGCCATACGAACAGTTCCCCAAGCGTAACAGCTGTGAACTGAATATCGCGTGTAACAAAGAGAAATAGGCTTATCAGTCCGTGAAATCGAGCGGTTTATCTATATCTCATATACGCGATTATAAAAATATTCAGTTTGAGAAAAAGCAGAACATTTACACATTGTCGGCGTGTTGGTAAGTGATAGATATCGCTTAACATAGTATTGTTACCATTCAGAGTAGGCCCTAGTGCGCTTGTGAATGGACATGATAACGAGAATTAGACCGAATATTCTTTGTACAATCTGCAAAATGAAACACAGGTTAACTGCGTTGATAAGTTGATTGGGAATCTGTACTGGGTAAACCTTCAAATGTGTGTTTACAAGTATTTCTAACGACAATTGAACTAGTTTGGATATATTTCTGTGCGATACAGCCCTAACTAAACAACCTCGAAACGCGTGTTGAGCGTACTTTATATAGCAAAGTCTCATTTTATATGTACACCTCTATGTGTATACAGTTAAATTAAAGTCATAGGCACACCTCTGTGAAGACAGAGCTCGGCTGAACTCGTGGATACACCTATATATACAATATGAGCATATATTTATAGGTATGCCTTTATGTACATGTACCTGGTGATTGTATATTCTTAGCATATACATTCTGAAATTCGCATAGTTACGCAACTAATACCTGCATAATCTAGCACTGGCAATGGAAACTAGAATGCACTAGGGAATTGCTGATTCGTGTCTTTGTACTGGTTCTGGCTCGACAATGCGCTTAGTGACTCTCGTGCCCTATATTGTCGATCTGTTGACCTCAAAGTAAATGTTATCATAACCTCTTGTAATATGAAAATATGTGCTAAATCTGGTGATCCTACCTTCTTGCATTCCAGAGCTATGGCCACAAATATGTGTTCTGGTACATGCACTTCGTGACCCCGTGACATAGACATTTAATGCGTTGTCATGAAACTCATTTAACCTTTAGCGAACTATAACATGAATGGATTTGCCAAATTTGGTGATTCAACCAACATCCCTTCCCGATTTAGAGCTAAATATTTATTTCGGGATGCACTTAGTGACCTTGTGACCTAGATATTTGAACTCGTTACATAAAATTAAATTTTTCTTCGGATGGAAGGACTGACAAACCAACCGACCGACAGACCGACCGACCGACCGACCGACCGACCGACCGACCGACCGACCGACCTACCGACCGACCGGTAGGCAGGCAGGAATGCAGAGAGGCGGCAGGCAGGCATGTAGGCAGACAGACAGACAGACAGACAGACAGACAGACAGACAGACAGACAGACAGACAGACAGACAGACAGACAGACAGACAGACAGACAGACAGACAGACAGACAGACAGACAGACAGACAGACAGACAGACAGACAGACAGACAGACAGACAGACAGACAGACAGACAGACAGACAGACAGACAGACAGACAGACAGACAGACAGACAGACAGACAGACAGACAGACATCAACCGCAATACTCATACCGGCCTTCGGTGCCGTGGGTAATAATACGGACTGTTATCAATAGTGAGCATAGACTGCAGCGCTTATGATGAGCGACGACAAAGCGCAATACGCGTCCACCCATGATTACGCAATATCTATTTAGTCCAACATGAGTACGCATATTATCTCGCAGATGAACTTAGACTTGGGATTTGAACTCTTGACAACAAAATCGATTCTTCCTCCCATCCAAGCTTGGTGTATTTCCCTTCAGTAGAACCTGAGGTACCGTTCACGCACGCACACATGCACACACCAACGCACACAAACACGCACGCACACAATTACGCATGCACGCACGCGGGCGCGCACGCACGCTCGCCCACACGCACGCTGGCTGTAATAACATAGATGTCGCTATAGTCCGTCTCGAAACTAATGAAGGCAACGTAAACAACAAGATATTCGTATAACGAAACATTAGTTGTAGATATAAGAAGATTGAATAAAGAGGAAGTAATTCTCAGCTTGTCTTGATCCAATTATAAAAGAAAGTGTTGCCCAATTCACCTTTCCAGAGTACCTACCCATCACCCCATCATATGATGTCATAATGAACTGCGTGATGTGTACAATCACATCATAATGAATGACGTCATGCATGACGTCGATAAGTACGTCACGAACGCATATTTGAAGACGGTCTATGCGTTGTTGTACAAATTGTTTGCTTTTACTATTTAATAAATATTCTATTGAATATTTTGAAACTAATTTGACTGGGCGCTGTTGCTGCCATGGGCAGCAACAGCACCCAGTCCAATTAGTTACAAAATATTCAACAGCTTCCCTGTATAGTTTTCAGGAAATTGATAGCTAGATAATTTGGGGATCGATCAATCCCAACACGGCGATGTGTGGGTGGATCTTAGCTGGTGATGGGCGGGGCATAGCTAAAAGGTCCATTGGGGACTAGTCCGTGTGACATAGCGAGTAAGTTAAAATCGAAACTGCTCTGAAGAAAAACACCCAGCGGGGTGGGCCAAACTGGCAACGAATATCTGCGGATAATTGAGAAATCTTAGATGCTCTCAGATGCGGACATTCAGTTGGCTGCACATTTATTCGATGTTAGGCAATCACTCATGGGTAAATTTAGAAAATATGTATGTACACATGCCATATCCACATAGATTTTTAACCAGGTCACGCTAGACGTGCACACGTGAATAAATAAATACAATTTAATTCCGTAAATTGTAACAAAACATATCAATTAACAGTACAAAGTTATCACGTGTCGCCACCAGTCTACTATTCATGCGTGACTAGACCTCATTCACAGATACTAAATCACGCTCAATAAGACATTGCCTTATCCCTTTAACCATTACATTTACAGGCCAGAAACAACGAATTCATTATGATGCAAGGAATATTCTGACGACCATTCTGGAAGTAAGTTGACCTGAGAGCTCTTACTCTCTATGTCCTATGGCAGCAACAGGTTCCAGTCAAATTAGGCGTGGTCTTAAGATATTCCACAGCTTTTCTGTATAACTGTCTTGAAACTTAGAGACTCAAATTTCAACGGGTAAAGAATTAAGACAAAGACGCAATCAAATCTATGATAAGCATTGCGTATCGAAGAAATAATTGACCAAATTTTGAAATTTTCTTATTTCGCTTATATCTGCGCATGGTATCTATGGAAATAGGAGACTTGCTCTATGTGACACCATAAAACCTATCCTGAAAAAAGAAGTTAGCTAAACTCCAGAGTAGATGTGAATTGTGTCTAATGAGGATTTGACAATATGTTAATGGGTAGAAACATGGATATATCATTCTACAGCGATATAGTAAATGTCGAGCAGATGGTTTTAGTGTTTCATTAAGAATACCATGGGATATCTGAACACAATTCCTGTCTACAAATGCATCCGCGTGGTATATAAATCAATCTATACTAGATTGGTAATAACGATATGTCCAGTCTCTTCTGTGCTCGGTGTCTTCCCGAAATATCTTTGAAAACTAGATGCTCAGACTTCTATGCTGTCTCCTGTATTGCGAGCTATAAATGAATATATGCAACATATCTTGCATACACTGCTGGATTGGGGTGAGGTAGGGGTGGGGTGGGGTTGGGAGTGGGGTGGGGGGGGGGGGGGGGGGGTGGGGGGGGCTTAGGGTTGGGCGGGGAGCTCCCATGCACTTCTTGTACGAAACGATGATCTGCAAAAGAATCGATGTTACAATTCTAGTATTAACCCACGAGCAGCGCCTTAGGGACGTGGTTCCCTATATTAAATTTCTAGCTATATCCGCGCTATTGTATTCTGAAGCCAGCCTCTCACATTGCGCTAGTATAGACATGGATGACGACCTGTACAATTTCCACTCTTCCTCCAATATATAGTCCACATTCTGTGACATGAGTTACCAGTCAGGAAAACAAAGACAGCGCACATTATAATCTGTTTCTAATTTTCGTAGTAAGTATTAACCCTTCTTATGTCAACAACGCACCAAAGCGCTGAAAATGCTATTCATATGAATTAACCGTTTAATGGTCAATTTTCCAAGCCAGGCCATTCCTCAAGACCAATGCTTGACCGTTAATGGACTACTGATCAAGAAAATTAGCTTAGTCAGCGTTCATTAACATGTCAAGAGAAGATTATTTTAGAAAACCTACCACCACTGGAATGACTGGCTCGGAGGGAGGGAGGCAGGGAGAGCCGATGGAGGGAGGGAGGGAGAGCGAATGGAGAGGTTGAACCTTTGTTCAAAGGAAAAATATACTGCTCACTGGCGCACTAAAAGCATGCAGGAAATCACATATTTGACAATATATCCGGTACGCATGAAGGTAGAATCGCCAAATTCGGCACTTGCAATCTGGCTCAATAGGTGGATATAGCAAACACATATTTGGCCATACCTCAGGAACGGAAGAAGCGGGATTCACTGAATTTTCTACATTCAATCAGATTCTGGTTGGCTAGACTGGCTTTGAGTTTCACGTCAAAGGGTTAAATATAAATATCAGGGGGTCACAAAGTGCATACTGGAATACACATTCTTTTACCCTAACACGAGAATGCAAATCAAATTTGGCACATCCGTTGATTGCTTGGTGGGCTAGAAGTACTTCAAGCTTCAGGACAAAGGGTCAAATATCTAGGCCATTGGATAACTAAGTGCATTGGCAAAAGGGTGCGAAGAGGTGTGTGTATGCGTGCATGTGTGCGTGCGTGCGTGTGCGCGTGTGTGAGCGTACATGTGTGCGTGCGTGCGTGCGCGCGTGCGTGCGCGCGTGCGTGTGTGCGGTGCGCGTGTGTGTCAAGACCTCTTCTGAGTGTTGTCTAGCTATTATTATTATTATTATTATTATTATTATTATTATTAATATTATTATTATTATTATTATTATTATTTATTATTATTATTATTATTATTATTATTATTATTATTATTATTATTATAGGATGTTCCTTAACATGTCAAGAGAAGATTATTTTAGAAAATCTATCACTGGAATGACTGGCTTGGTTACCGAGACAGTCATTCCACCGGTAAATTTTCAAAAACAGCCTTCTCTTTTCCTGGCAAATGAGCATTTGGCCGGACTGACCGTTAAAGCATTAAAGGGCGTAAATGAAATAGCTTACTTCATACTCGTTATTAAAATCGAGCGAGGGAATATTTTTGTCGCTTTATCTAGGGCGATTTCTTCATTATAGCTGTTGTTAAACTACCATATTTTAAATATTTAACCTATTTTCTGACAACTATTTTTCAGATTTGCATCATTTGAACTCCAGAAAAGCAATGCGTCATGGGTATATTCATGAACAATGACGAGGCATCTAATTCGTCAAGTAACACTGGCTTCTGTGGCGATTCGCCATTTTTTGTAAGTGTGAATGTAATAGTATGTTGAGAAAGAATAGGTTGATATTCTATTGTAGTTATAGGAATTTGTATGGTTCATTGTTATTTAATAAGCTCGCGCAAATGGATGAAACGGTGCTAGACTCGGTTTGATTTTGAAAGGAAGCACGCTAAAAATGTTCTGTTTAGCTGGGTCGGGTACGGTGGGAGGGTTTTGGGGTGGAGTGGCCTGTGTTAGGGTTGGGATGAGTGTGTGTAGGGGTGGGTGGAGTGGCTAGGGTGGGGGCGGAGTGATTGGGGAGTGGATAGTAATTATAGGTAATAGGTGTGTGCAAACATTGAGAATTTGAAAATCCTTTAAAGGTAGGTGCTACGATAACACATGAGCTTCGGTAGAGAATTAATTGAGCATTGGTAATTATTAAGTTTATAGAATCGTGATTAATGAATTATCTACACACCATCAAACCCATCCACACCACGATCGACTACAAACGTTGTGTGAGGCATGATTCGAACACTAGCTTTGGTTTATGATTCAATCTCTCTGCCAGAGGACCACGATGGCGCACTTTGTTCATATCGTAAAACACGCATTGGGCACATTCATTCATTGGATGACTAGCGAGAGAGAGTGAGAGAGAGGGAGAGAGAGAGAGAGAGAGAGAGAGAGAGAGAGAGAGAGAGAGAGAGAGGGAGGGAGGGAGGGCGGGAAGGCGGGCGGGCGGGCGGGAGGGAGGGAGAGAGAGAGAGGGAGCGAGGGAGGGAGGGAAGGAGGGCGGGCGGGAGGGAGGGAGGGAGGGAGAGGGAATGGAGAGGTTGAACCTTTGTTCAAAGGAAAAATATCCTGCTCACTGGCGCACTAAAAGCATGCAGGAAATCACATATTTGACAATATATCCGGTACGCATGAAGGTAGAATCGCCAAATTCGGCACTTGCAATCTGGCTCAATAGGTGGATATAGAAAACACATATTTGGCCATACCTCAGGAACGGAAGAAGCGGGATTCACTGAATTTGCTATATTCAATCAGATTCTGGTTGGCTAGACTGGCTTTGAGTTTCACCTCAAAGGTTTAAATATAAATATCAGGGGGTCACAAAGTGCATACTGGAATACACATTCTTTTACCCTAACACGAGAATGCAAATCAAATTTGGCACATCCGTTGATTGCTTGGTGGGCTAGAAGTACTTCAAGCTTCAGGACAAAGTGCAAATATCTAGATAACTATATCTATGGATAACTAAGTGCATTGGCAAAACCGTGCGCAGAGGTGTGTGTGCGTGTGCGTGTCGTGTGTGTGTGCGTGCGTGCGTGCGTGCGTGCGTGCGTGCGTGCGTGCGTGCGTGCGTGCGTGTGTGTGTGAAGACCTCTTCTGAGTGCTGTCTAGTTATTATTATTATTATTATTATTATTATTATTATTATTATTATTATTATTATTATTATTATTATTATAGGATGTTCAGCTGACATGGAATAACACATGGCCACAATTTACCGAGTGTTTTCAGAACACAGTCCTGATCTTGGTACCATGTGGTTGGTTATGGATTATCTCCCCTGTCTATCTCTGGTATCTCTTTTCATGGTATCAACGACCTGGTGTTGAGCTAAGCAAGCTGAACATCGCAAAATGTGTAAGCATGTAGAGGACGTATCTAGCTAGAGATTTTGACTATTTAATTAAAAAGACATTAGCTTATCGATCTATATCTTTATATACATAATTAGGTGCATACAACACGTCTTTAGGACGTAAAGAAAAAAACACCCCAAACTCTAGGCATAATTGTATTTAGGCTTCTACAACGCCATACTAAAATTGGACACAACATCTCGGTTGTTTAGGCCACGTAAACTATAGCTCATTATTTGTTAATACAATGCGTATACATTTAAATAGGGATGGCGGAATGATTTAGTTGATATCTATCTTTTACTAATCTTAATGCATATTGATATGAATATATAATGACATGTTACAATGTATTCTATCAATAACATCCTATGCAATATTATTGGCCTAACATGTCATTACAGAGAAACACAGTTTGTATTACTGATATTGTTATAAATAGAAGTGAGGTGTTGAGAATCATTTTACGATCGTATAAAATTGCGGAAGTTCCCACTCTGATGATGGTATTTGGAGCGAATCAGTGTTCAACAAGTAGAGAACCAATATATCATATTGTTAATTGAACGAACGCGTCCAGAGGAGTAGGTAGCAGCGATGAAAGACAAGTGTAAAATGCAAGGAAAGTAAAAAAACATGAAAATTAAATTTATTAATTTGCATACATGGGAAACGGAATTCGAAACGCAGAGCCTTTTTATTATGAATATAGAAAACACATATTTTATACCAAACTGCATATGTATAACATTTTGTGACTAGGTATTGATCTGTCTCCTAACGGTAATCTCGGCTATTGATGGAATTGAAGCAATACTAGCCCACAGCAATGCAGGTGAATCCGCGGCGAGAGATGACGTTATCTCACCATTGATTCGCTCAACCACTATGGTAAAGATATGTTACTAAATAAATATTATCGAATTACTCAGAAACATGGACTAGTTAAAAAAACAGACGGTTATAGAGGAAATGGTGAACACTTGATTAATTAATTGCGTATCGGATGGGTAGATGACATATTGGTTGTTATTCAATGAATGGATGCTAGGTTGATTGTTGTTAACAGACTGGATGACATTCTGACTTTTATCATATAAGTAGATGACAAATTGGTTGCTTATTGGATGAATAGATGCCATGCTGTTTGCTTATTGTATGAGTACATGACATATTGTTTGCTTATTTGATGAATAGATGGTAGATTTATTTGTATTGAATTACTAGATAACAGACAGATTGATTTTTATTGGATAGGTGGTGATTAATTGATTATGGATTGAACCAGTATATGCCAGACATGTTGGTTATTTGATGAGCGCACGGCAAATTACTTGCTATTGGATGAGTAAATAACACATCGATTGTTATTGGATCAATAGAGGGCAAATTGTTTGCATATTTGAAAATAGATGACAGAATAGTTGTTCATTGGATGGGCAGATGGCAGATTGCATCCGTATAGAATGAGTGGGCCACCGGTTATTTGCTCATTGGATAAGTAGATGGCATATTGTTGGCTTATTTAAGGAGTAGATGCAAGTTTGTTTGCTTATTTGGTGAGTAGATGAAGATTGGTTGCTTATTGGATGAGTAGATGGTAAATTGTCTGCTTATTGGATGAATATATGACATATTGTTTGCTTATTGGATGTGCATATGGCAGATTGCATCCTTATATAATAAGTGGATGACGCAATGTCTGGCTATTGGATGAGTAGATGGAAGATTGTTTGCTTATATAATGAGTGGATCACGGGCATTTTGCCTATTGGATGAGTAGATGACAGAATAGTTGTTCATTGGATGAGTCGATGGCAGATTGTTTGTTTATTGGATGAGTAGGTGGCAGATTATTTGATTATTTGATGGGAAGGTGACAGATTGTTTGCTTATATAATGAGTGGATGGATGATTGGTTGCTTATTGTGTGACTGGATTACTGATCAAATGCTTATTAAATGGCTGCCTAACTGATTTATTGTGTATTATATGGGCGGACAGCTGATTAATTGCTTGGTGAAACGGTGTATTAATTATTAAGTATGTGATGGCTGAGTGGATGACTAATTGATTTATTTGACGATTAATTGATTGACTAAATGTGATCAATCCAGGAAATAACCATATTAGCCGATTTAGTGACAGGTTTTCTTATATTGTCAATAGAGCGTGCATCAAAGGACGTATTCAACGTGCATTCTACCTAGGAAATAATACTTACTTAATATAATGTAACTATTTATTTAGATGTGCTTGCTTATTCAATGAGTGGATGCCATCTGTCATACATATCTTGCAAATAATGTTCTCATTTTTATGTCTTGCAGCTTTATCTCGTAATCCTGATCCAGATTCAGAGAACACGAGGAGTGATTACATCAGCAGTTTTACTCATTTTCTGGGTTTTAGAATTTATTACAGGTCTGGTGCCATTTTATTCAAGGATCATTCTCCAGGTAAGTTCTATATGTTTGCATTGTCTCTTTATATGTGTTGCACTAGTATGCTAGTAAAAGTACCAATGTGCATGCGAGATACAATGGAGAAAGCTTGCAGAAATCTGATTGCAGCGGAACGAATTTTCAACTCCATTCAGCGAACATCATCATCATCATCATCATCATCATCATCATCATCCATCATCATCATCATCATCATCATCATCATCAGTGAAGTTGGGTGAAATTTATACCAACAAGCATGCAAAGATGACGATAATGTACTAGAAGATGTTTGCCAATGGATGAACATTTTATTTGGATATGAGAGGTGACGTACCACCCTTTTTAGTATATGTGTTTCTAATTGACACATCGTAAGGAAATCAACCAGTACTGATGCGCATATAGTTTAGGAACGCGTACACATGAGCAAGTCTTTGAATATGCATGTATGTATGCTCATATGTGTTCTTTTAAATATGAAATTACCTCATGAATTATGTAGCGAGGCCGCAGCGCCATCTGTCAAGATCTTCGTGATCTGAGCCATACCCTGGGTATGAGTCGGCCCAATGATGCTGGTTATCTGGCATCGGGGCTTCTGGTTCAGAGGGGGACCATCGGGCGGTCGGTGCATACAAAGACCGATCTCTTGGATCGGTGAACTGATATGATAACATTCTAGCGAACCCGGGCGAACATTCTCGCCAATGCTGAACACCACGGTGTCGTCTGTGCTATTAGTGTAACCTGTATGTCTGTAGATATTGAGGTAGTTACGTGCCTACTGCACATTTAATGGGGTCAGCGAGATTGTTTGCTGGCTTGGTGCAAGGGGAGTCGAGGGCCGAGTTTAAGGCGTAACCTTACTTATGTGAGTTGAATATGGTTGGGTTATGTGTTTTGGCTGAATGCACAACCGTCAAAGGGATCCTTATGAAAGGTGAATACCACGCCAGAGATGCGCGATCATATGCCTTGCCATTGTATGCTTGGGCCGGATTGGTCCATTTACAAATATATGGAGGATCATACGGCTTCTTGGCTTCTGCATGTGTGGGGTGTTCCTTGGCTGGCACCTTACGGTTTGCTGCCACCAATGCGGGTTTTATTGGAGTTGGCATTGCCGGAGCAGAAGCTAGCGAAAGTCCTGTGGGCGAAGTTATGGACCTCAGCTGATTCGAATTTTCTGAAATTAAGGATTCGAATGGGTGCGTGACCATTAGAGCAATCAACACACGTGATTCGGCAAATACGGGTGCTGGAGACAGTGGCGAAGTGGAAGCTCGCGCCGGCGAATATTTCCGCATTCGGGACTTGCT
The DNA here is from genome assembly GCA_034401795.1 of Chaetoderma sp. LZ-2023a. Classification (NCBI taxonomy): domain Eukaryota; kingdom Metazoa; phylum Mollusca; class Caudofoveata; order Chaetodermatida; family Chaetodermatidae; genus Chaetoderma; species Chaetoderma sp. LZ-2023a. Next base: position 45,568,497 of record CM067360.1, on the reverse strand, counting down.
TTTGTTTTATGGTGGCACCACAGAGAGTTGTGGTTGCGTTGTTAATTTTAGTCTGAGTTCGGTCCATGGCATTTCAGCCTCGCCTGGTAGAAGGCCCACAATGTTCGCTCTATATGATTCCGTTGTTGCGTGTGTTACACCGAATCAGCGCGCAGTAAACAACTTGTTGCACTGTGTGCAATATGCCCAGATTAATTTATGATCCAGATGGCACGTTAACTCGCCTTTGCGCTTAAACACTCGGCCGCAAGGTGGTCCCGCCTTTGGCTATCTCCCATGCACATTTACGGATAACTGGATTGGAAGTTTCTTCGTTTGACGTCGCTGACATGGTTAAATCAGTCCTACTTCTTTCTGGGACAAGGGAATTAGTCCATACCAAGATGCTCGCGCCGAAGTTTCACAAACTCATGTCTTTTTTATATAACGACCAGTGTTTCTGCTTATAAATTAAAGACTGAGATTGGTTTGTAACGTCAAAATAGCCTATTGCCTATGATCTTCCCGTGCGCCGTTTGTGTTTGTTCTCCACGCCACTATCCCGTGCAACAATGATAAACAAGTCAATTTAAGTGGGTATCTACAGTTCTCGCACTGGCGTTCTGGGAAGGGGGTAAATGGCTCTAAGTCATATGTTACAGTTGCGGCAACTTTTGCATCGCCCTCGAGTCCGATTTGGTTCAGAGCATTGCCATTTCCATGCAGTTTGCTAGCCCGATGTGTGACTGTGAAGTTATATGTCTGCAGGAATTTCTGACACCTCGCTATCTGGCCTTCAGGGATCTTTAAGTTCTGAAGCCAGTGTAGTGAGGCGTGGTCTGTGCGTAGGTTGAACAGTCACCTGCACAAAAAGTGTTTGTAATATTTAGTAAAATATATCATGACCAATAGTTCACGATTTTTAGTGGCGTGATGTTTCTCAGTTTTATTGAGGGTACACGATCCATAACCTGATACCTGCTCTTTCCCATCTTCTGCGACTTGAGATAGAATGGCACCAATGGCAAACTCAGAACCGCCAGTATCGAGAATGAAATCGAGATTTGCGTTTGGATGTGCGAAAATTGGCACAGATATTAACTTTTCTTTCAACACATTAAAAGCTTCCTCACACTCACCCATCCAATCAAATGTGCAGTCTTTTCCCGCAATTCCGTTATGTGCCGCAGTTTCACTGAAATGGCAGATGTAGCACCAGTAGCACTGGCAGAGGTGGAGAAAGCTACGAGTACAGTGGCTGAAGTTTTCCATTCGGCCACTACTCGTGTCTTCTCATGTTGGATAGCAGATATTACATGGCCAGGAATTCAACTGTTGAAATGGCACTTTTTAGGTGTGAGTTTAAGATTGGCGTTTGGAAAACACTCTAATACTTCGGTTAGATTTGCCAAAGTCTGTTCAAAAGTGGGGTCGAATACTATAACGTCATCCAAATAACATAAACATATTTGCCATTGGAGTTTACAGAGTACCTGTTCCATCCGCCCCCCCTCCATGGCCACCTGCCAATATCCACTTGTCAGATCTAAGGTACAAACCGAACCACTTGGCTCGGACCAACAAATCCAGAGCTTGAGCGGTGCGGGGAAGAGTGTATGCATCTTGCATACTCAGGTCATTTAGGTGACGATAGTCAACACAATAGCATATGGGACTGTTTGATACCGTTCTAGTTTAATGGTGCCTCGTCGTTAGGCGTTGGAGTGGTTCAGGCTGTGAGTTAGTTCGTTATGCACGTCTTCTGCTGTAGTCAGTGTTCCGAAATCAAGCTGCTTATACTTGGTCACTATGGAACTAACGTTTATTCAGCATTGGGTTTATTGTTAAATAGCCAAAAGTCACTGCTAGGTCGGTTATATTAATATTATCATTATGTCGCAGTGAATTCATACATTGACTTACATATCCTATCCTAAAGGTATCATTGAAGATACTAGGGGGAGTGAGTGCTCTTTATTTAGATTGGAGCTGTCAAGAAATCTTGGCGATTTCAAGGGGCAGTTCAATCAAACTGAAGGAAGGAGGCACAATTTATAATGTGGCCGGGATGGCCGGAGTTAAGCACAATGGACGCAAGCTTCCGTGCCGGCTGTATCTTTTCGGCATTGCTCTTTTAGTGTGCAGTTAACGCACAATATTGGTCTATAGAAACTTAGTACCAATTTGATATATCGGCAGCGGCGACTATTTGCTATTATCCTAACTGAGTTTATAACTAGTTAGGTTTATGCTGATTCCCGTGTCTTACCTTGGCACGGAAAGGGTCAATAGTGAGAAATGTGGCTATTAAGAATGGTTCAGGTTTTTGCGCTATTGGTCGTCTGTAATGTTAGTTTTAGGCAAGTGTACATATACTAATTAAAGACTATTTAATAAAAGACCATCTAAGTGAAAACAGCACTAGCCAAACTATCACACAAATACTTTAATAGCTTACGTCTAAACCGAGCTACAAACGCCTATTAGTTGTCGGTGTATGAAAACAATAATATAAGACCGTAAAGACAGCTTTTAGTCATCGATGTATACAGTTTCAGAAAATGAATGGAGCCCATTAGTCATCGGTGTATAGAAAAAAAAATGGCACGCCGTGGTGACAAATGGCACAACAACTTTTATACAACAAGCGGAAAATTAAGCTGGCACAAAAAGCTGAGTGGTGGGTCTAAGTATCCTTATGAAAAGTCTGTTAACTTTCAGGCCAAAAGATGATACTAGATAAGACACAAGCAGGTAGAGAAATCGGCGTGGCACAAAAGTTTAGAAGTAATCTGGCACATAACATTCGGTGCAGCTAGCTCAGGTACTGTGTCGGAAGCGATGTTCAAAACAGCTGACTCGGCTAAACGTTTATGTTTATGGCAGTAACTTAAGCACTTCTATTTCAGCACCAACGGCGTGCTATGGATGAACCACTTTTTGGGCATGGCTCGGACAAGATTTGGTGAGATAAGTTTCGGCCAGAAAGGCTCACAATTCAATATCGCGATGTTATGTTGTCCAAAATGAGCGCCGTTTTAAGGTATTAAAGGTTTGGCCACTTATGTGCCACCAGCTAACTCTCGTGCACCATTGGCTGCCTAAATTTCGGCTAAGCCGAAACCTTATTTTGGTTTGATATTAGCACTTCAGGAAGGGCAGAAAAATTAATGGCTGCTCAGCGTAGGGTTGGAGAGCTTTAGTCAATGTTAACCATATCGGACAACCTCCCGTTCCCAACTGAGGAATTGTAGAAGTTATTGGTTTGGTTGGCCTCTATCGAATCCCTGATTCCAGGTCCCATTCACGCCATTCTAGGCTGCTTTTATTTCAATCTATTATTGGGGATAACTTCCCCAGTTTTTGCACTGGTACCCAGTTATACTCCTGGGTGGAGAGAGGCAACGAGGCGTGAAGGAGATTGCCTATGTTTCCAGCGATCGTCAATTGGCCGAACAGAGAGGCCGGTTCCCGGGGTCGCAGGTTCTACAGCTCTGCTCGTTACCCCCTGAGCTACCGCCTCCTGAGGAATTGTCGTCAATATGGCTCCTTATATAGGATCCAGGGACCAATCAACTGATGCCACTGATTTTCTTAGCCAATCAACGTGCCACCATTTAGACGGGTATATGTTACAAGGTCACTTTTTTAGGACATCACGGTCAACCTTCAGCTTATAGCGGCATGGGGCACGCATGATACAATAGTGCATGTGATATTATAACGATATTTTAATTTAATCATATCTCGGCCAGTTCTTGTCAGATCTTAATTCCTGGATGAATTCTCTTAATGATTCATCCAAGGATGGAGAAGATAGGCGCCATATTAACGAATTTGAAAAACTGGCAATTATATACACAAGAGTATGTATTACTATGTGTTACGTAGCGAGGTAGCCTATCTAAAATAGCGCACATGCGCAATGCGCGGGTTTAGGGGCTCTTATCGATACATGCTATGCATATAGGCCTACGTGGCCATATTAGAGGATAGAAACTGGACCAATTCGGGCCGTGCCGTATCGACCGCGGACGAATAGCCTCCATGGCAAAAATATTCTACAACTCACATCACATGAAGGCGCATTGAGACTTCTGGATAGTGGACTATATAGTAAGTTGCCACATATCTTATGAGGACCTTTGGAAAACACGGGCTTTCTTAATAATGACAACATGCGATTATACTAATTTCAATGGCAGAATGTTAAGATTGTGTTCTCTTGTTTTGTAGGAGTACGATGATGAAATGTTCAGTTTCGTTCTGTTCTATGTGGATTTTGCTTTGGTATTTATATTGCTTGTGCTTCATTGCTTTGCTGAAATACCACAAGCGGATCCTACTGTCATTGGGGTAAATACATCAGTATTCTATTTAAATATAAATAATAATGGTAGTAGTAGTAGTAGTAGTAGTAGTAGTAGTAGTAGTAGTAGTAGTAGTAGTAGTAGTAGTAGGAACATCATCAGCAGTAGCAGCAGCAGCAGTAGCATTCTTAATGATGATGAGTATGCATGTGTGGGATAGGTAATGCCATATATTGTTTTTTACTAATAATGGCCAACTGCCTATTTCTTTCGTTTGTTAGGTGCATTTTTCGCGCGTATGGTAATAATATATTTGCAGGCTCCATGGCACATGTAGTAGTAGTAGTAGTAGTAGTAGTAGTAGTAGTAGTAGTAGTAGTAGTAGTAGTAGTAGTAGTAGTAGTAGTAGTATAGTAGTAGTAGTAGTAGTAGTAGTAGTAGTAGAGTAGTAGAGTAGTAGTAGTAGCAGCAGCAGCAGCAGCAGCAGCAGCAGCAGTAGTAGTAGCAGCAGCACAAAATTGTTTGATGAATAGTTTAACCCTGTGAATTCTGAAGTCGCAAAATTCAAATTGCATGTGAAAATATGCAGGCAAACTGTTGACTATTTTGAACATAATTTAATAGGAACAGCTCTCAATCAAAATCGTATCAAATCTTTAAACAAATTATTAAATGATGAATGATTTGTCGGCGTCCGGTTCAAATTATTAAGATATTCGTTTACAACATCCTTTCTTGATGTATGGCGTTTCACCTATAAATATTAAAGCACATATTTTGTTTATTCTGTCAGAACGTGATTTTGTTTATAATCACATTAATAAATGCACTTTATTCCGGAATACACATGGGAACAATTTATTTATTAAGTATTGTATCAATTATTATAACCAAAAATTTATCAAAATATACTTTTTCAGAAACCATGTCCAGAAACTCAGTGTTCTATGCCATCATTGATCACGATCATGTGGATGACGCCGTAAGTCGTAAATCAGCATGTCTTATTTAGATTGAGAAATATTTGAATATCATGTTTGCCTCTAGCTATTATATAAGATATAATGGTAAGCAATCATTCATTTTGCATATGGAATGGGGTGGGAGAGGGTGGGGGGGGGTTGTGTGTGGTATATTTCTCTCAGAATATTCGAGAAACATTACTTAATATAGATCATTTTCATTATCGCATCAGTACTAGAATACATTGTATTAAGACAATGCAAATGTATTAAATAAAACAATTTAAATCGAGGTAAAAATCTATTATATTATTATTATTAGTAGTAGTAGTAGTAGTAGTAGTAGTAGTAGTAGTAGTAGTAGTAGTAGTAGTAGTAGTAGTAGAAGTAGTAGGTAGTAGTAGTAGTAGTAGTTGTTGTTGTTGTTTTTGTTGTTGTTGTTGTTGTTGTTGTTGTTGTTGTTGTTGTTGTAGTAGTAGAAGAAGATACAAAGTTCCGTTAATCTACTAGCCTCATTATCATATTTATCACCAATATATCTATATATGCATGGAATTATCGTCTTCTTAGAGGGATTATGGTAAGCGCCGTGTCAGCTTGTACATCTAGTGACCGTATGTGAGATGATTGGTAGATCTGACATTGCTTTCTCCATTATCTGATGACCTATTAGCAATATCGAGAAAGAAAAACCTATATAGAACATGTAAAAGGCATTCGATGAAAATTATGATTCAAGTCAGAGTCTTTATTTTGACTTTTTACCAGGTTGATATTTCTAGGCTACAAGCGCCCTCTAGTGGAACACGACTTGTATGATCTGAATCCTGGCGACAAGTGCTCTACGGTTGTTCCAGCGATCACTAGAAATTGGATGAAACAAATAAATAAACTGTTCTGGTCAGTATTACATAGTAATGGATGAACCCATCTTTAGATGTGTCCCACCCATCCAACTTGAAAGACTGTTGTGTCTCTATGTTCTTGCTTACTACTCAACACCCTGTTTGTATTTTACTATATTCATTAACTACTAATTATACTACAAACTGGTTTAACATTAATACTAGATTGGTTAGACACGGAGTCAATATATGTATGTCCACACAGGTTGCTTGCCGGGCCTCCACTGATGATGCTCGTGCATGCTCGGGTGTTTCCGTAAAACATCGGAACCATATGGAAAGCTTGGACATCACATCCACTTCTTTCTTTCAGTTTTAATGTTTACAATTGACACAATTACAACTGTTAAAGGAAAGGCAATAATTTGTGTATAGATATAAGGAATTAGGATAAATGATATTAGGTATTAAAACCTATAAATGCCTTTGATATTCACACGGAAATGAAATGAATAAGAAACACATATCCACAGGAGGGCACCAACGTAATCCGCGCCAGTGGCCTTTTATAAGATACGTATATAAAGCACTTTTAATGCCCATTCATATAGAAGAGATGTGGCCACTAAGACACATGATCGTTCTGACGTGTACCCACTAAGACATTGCCACTAAGACGGTTGATCACGAAAATATTATCACTATGATAATTGCTCACGAAGATGTTCTCACTACGACGATTGCCCACGAAGATAGTGTCACTAAGACGATTGATAACGAAGATATTGTCACTAAGAGGATTGATCACGAAGATATTATGAAAAGGACGATTGTTCACGAAGATATTGTCACTAAGACGATTTGTTATCTAACATGAATAGTCATCGTCACTGCTGTTGGACGGAACATGCGTGCTTGTGTCGTGCATGCTGCGTACGTGTTGGCGCGATTTATCTCGGCGTTTGTGATCGTAGATAGTGTTAGCATTTGGCCTTTGACGGTAAGAAATGATTCTGTTTCCCGCATTATATAATAGAAGTGCGCGCTTTCTTGTTGCATTCGAAATATTAACTGCTAGCCAGAAATTCTCGAATATGGTGGTCCATTTTAACCATCGTTGCCTAACATTCGATTGCCCGCTATCGGGATCAAAAGACGGAAATGTTGGTAAACTAATCGCAGCTGCCATAGTAAGACAAAACACATGTAGAAGAAATGTTTGTTCCGATAAGACTGTAATGCCACATAAAGCATAGAGATGCACCTGGAGCACTAAGCTTCAGCTATACACACAGCAAATTGGATCAAAAATAGAAACGCGAGTGTTAATTTTTTGTAGCAGTCTGTATTCCACTACAATCCAATGTAAATCAATTTTCACCGGGGTACACAAGGCAGATCAAATTTGAAAACAGTTTGGGGCAGTCTGTACTGCGCTTTGATATTTGTAAACGGCGTTGTTATATCCCACTAATGAACTTAATTGCTCTATCTGATACCAGCAGTACCAGCGACGGTTTTATGTTCTGCGGTCAATTTTAGTTTAGCTATCTCTGAAATATGATCTGAGCTGAGCTCGCTGCTAAATCCGGCTATGGTGAGACTGGTAACGCCCAGCCAACTGATGCTACATTTTCGACAAAATATCATCTTCCCTTCACAATTTCACACAGAAAGTTCGTTTTTATCCGTATATCCTCGTCGCCAATGCTGTGTCTCTATATTCTTGCTTACTACTCAACACCTGGGTTTGTATTTTACTATATTTATTAACTTCTAATTATACTACAAACTGGTTTAATATTAATACTAGATTGGTTAGACACGGAGCCAATATATGTGTGTCCACACAGGTTGCTTTCCGAGGCTCAACTGATGATGCTCGTGCATGCCCGGGTGTTTCTGTAAAGCATCGGAACTATGGAAGGCTTGGCCATCACAAGAACTATTCAGTTTTTATGACTGACTTAATTATGCCATTCATGACGTAATTGATTATGACGTCAGCCTACATTTGACATAATGGATTATGACGTCATATGATTGACCAATAGATTGAATTCCTCTATTACCATCAATTTCCAGAAGACTATACACGTAAGCTGTTGGATATTTTGAAACTAATTTGACTCGATGCTGTTGCGGCCTATGTCAGCAACGGCGCCCAGTCAAATTAGTTTCAAATATTCAACAGCATGTTTATTAAATGTAAAGACATAAAATTCGTATAACAACGCGTAGTCTGTCATCAATTAAGCGTTCGTGACGAATTTATCATCCGACACGTCACGTAGTTGATTACGACGTCGTATGATTGATGGAGGAGCTGACACCACATGTAGTAAACATCATATATATATATATATATATATATATATATATATATATATATATGTATGTATGTATTTTTATTTTATTGACGCACTGGCAACGTGCGGCTTCAATTTCCATGTGCTAACTTAGCCGACAGTGCTGCACCCGTTAGTTTAATTTGTTGATCACCATCTCCCGGTCGGGGGATCGAACCGTCATCCTGCAACTCCGCATAGCATCAGCAACCAGGCATCTTTCCACTGGACCACCGCACCAAGACTAAAAGTCAAGGATTGGCCGACCAGTTTTCACATGTCTGATATACTGACACACTGACGATTCATATGGGACTATCTGTGGATGCATCTGTCACAATCAATCCTAGGCTTTTACGCCTATTGTACTCTGACTCCAGCACGGCTCTGGCAGTATATGTATTTTTATTTTATTGACGCACTGGCAACGTGCGGCTTCAATTTCCATGTGCTAACTTAGCCGACAGTGCTGCACCCGTTAGTTTAATTTGTTGATCACCATCTCCCGGTCGGGGGATCGAACCGTCATCCTGCAACTCCGCATAGCATCAGCAACCAGGCATCTTTCCACTGGACCACCGCACCAAGACTAAAAGTCAAGGATTGGCCGACCAGTTTTCACATGTCTGATATACTGACACACTGACGATTCATATGGGACTATCTGTGGATGCATCTGTCACAATCAATCCTAGGCTTTTACGCCTATTGTACTCTGACTCCAGCACGGCTCTGGCAGTATATGTATTCGAGAATGATTCAAAGAACAGTTCACTGATCACGATGATAAGCCGTTTCCAGGTGACATCCGGTCATTACTAATACCAATTGAGAGATGCCGAAGTTGAGAAGGCACTCTAAGCCCTGGCAAATGGACGTGCATCCGGATCAGATGTCATGGGCAAGGAACTATTCAAATATGCAAGTGGCATTATCTGAAAGACAGACCACGCACCTAAATAATTCAGTCTTTGTGACTCCTTAACAGCATACGGACAATCATACTCAATGTTACCCTATGTCGCATCAGAGTTGATATTCTGTCAATTCTGCGCTCAATGAATTAAGGTTGCATATATATATATATATAATATTCAATGATTTTCATGTGCACTTGGCTTAAAATTGAGTCACTGAGATTTCATTGAGAAATCTATTGAAGCTAGTCAAACATATTACAGAATATTATATGCAAATGGCAAATGCGGAGGTAATGTTGTCACGGATTCTGTTGGCAGACATGATACCAGAAACTTCATGCTCTCCATCTTCTTCAATGTCTTCCCCTTCCATCTCCTCCTCTTCCTCATTCCAAACCTCTTCGTATCCTTCATGACGTATGCCACAGAGATTATGAAGGACAACAGAAGCTGCAATGACAGTACATGCGAAATCAACGTTTACGTCAAGTCGTTTTTGTAGTCTCTTCCATCGCCCTTTCAAGCTCCCAAATGAGTTTTCTATAGTAATTCTTGCCCTGCTCAACCGGTAGTTGAAGGTACATTGAACTGCTGATAATTGACCCCTGTTTGAATATGGTTAAGCAACCATGGTTTGAGTGGATATGCTGGATCGCCCAGCAGAACAATAGGTGTTGAAATGTCCTTATCCGGAAGCACAACATCTTTTAACCAGTTTGGACAGAGCAATTTGTTTTCACATTTATAATACATTTCCAAATTTGCTAATATGCGTGCATCCTGCAGTCCGCCCGGCCAACCGATGTTAGTGTCACGAAGAATATATGCATAGTCACAAACTCCTTGACGTACTAGGGAATAGAAACCTTTTTCTATTTATATAGTCTCCATGTGAATTCTGTGGCGATATTGTAGCTCGGCAGGTAGTGTCGGGCCGTTCTGATGTATCATGTCGACTCGCGGCGCCACAAGTGCATGACGAGTGATGACGCTGGTTAGCATCCAGTCTCGGGGTGATGGACCTTGTACGAGACTGCCCTGCAGGAAACAAAAACCGGCTCCTAATGCTGGTGGAACTCAATCGTTCCCGTGGGGCCATGCGACCATCGTCGCAAACATTAAACACAACGGTCTCATCCCAAGAATTTGTGTCACCCGTATGCCTGTCCATAGCAATTTCGTGATCTATGGACTTACAATATTTGATTTGGTGACCTAAAAATATAAGTCTATACAATGCGTTTACCTAAACAATTAAAAATATGCTAGATAAAACTACAGTAAGAGCATACGAAAATACGCGACATAGAGGCAGGTAGATGAACTTTTAAACATGGGGCTCCCGGAGGTACCACACAGACTCGTAGGTCCGCAGAGGTATCCCCGCAAGGGAGGCTCCCATACATGAGATATAGCTATTTAACTTAATATAAGTTATTATACCTCTAAGCTGAAAGGAAGAAAGCTATCTCAGACGAAAAAGAGATGTGCCTCACGCGGGCACTACTCCCAGTGCTAGTTTGGGTGAGGAGTATTATCCTGGCGTGGACCGTCGTCGCTGAATCCTTGTGAGAGCCAAGTGCCTCGCATGGGCCTCCGTCTCGGGAAGGTGTCCCGACGGCTTAAAACGGGAGAAGAATAGTAGGCAAAAGTGGGCCCACTATTTCAAACAAAAATACTGTAGAAAGAAAAGACCATACCTAGTGAGAATATGACTATATGGGTGCGTACTGTTTTATGTGAAGATAGAATGGAAAATTTCCGATGGATTCCTTCATCACCGTCTTATGTGATTCCTAATATGCTGAGTTAGTAGTTGCCACTTTATTTCTGCGGGCCTTCTGCCTAGCTCAATTCCTTTTAGTTGTTTTCAAAACAAGAATTAGTTTAGGTCGCAACTGGCCGATATCTACCTAGGTATTAGAAATGGCTGTCACGGAGAACAAGTGCCCTATGACATCAATACTGTAGCCAGCACTCATACATGTTACTTAGTGGGATCTCCGAACTGGGTAATAATCCGGACATTCCACGTCGTAACCACATAAAACATTACAAGACATGGTTTACATCTCACGAAAGCATTATTAGGCCATCTCTCTTATCGTTATGGTGGGGGGTAAGAGAGACGAATGCACACCGTGATTGTCCTTCCCACAAGGGCATAGCAGATCTAAATATCATGCCCAGAAATTTTAACAGAATTCGGTGGGAATACGTATCTCGCCCGTCACCGGGTCCTATGGAACTAACCGTCGTTAGGTTTATATATACAAGTTGGCAGTTTTGCACCGCAGTGCGGGAGGATTGTCAGTAAATAAAATAATAATTTATACATGTGTTTTCGCAGTGCTTTCCTACATTGGTTTAAAGTACTATCTACTAAGTATCCGAAGATACATGGGAGTGTATGTAATACCGCACCCTAGCCATCACCGCTCAGAAACCCCAATAGTTTCCCAGAGTCGGATCAGCCCATGGTGCGGATATGGACATCCCAACAATTAAGAAGCCACAAGGCTGAGTGGAGCATGAAGAGAGACAAAATCTTGGAGTTATGAGTCTTACCGGAGTGCGGGGCTAGGTTATCGCACTATCGGAAGAGAAGAGTATATTACACAGTATGTAATGAAGAAAGTGTCTCTAATCATTTTGAACCTATCCTATCGAGCTGTGTATAGAACAGGTTAGTCGGTAGCATGCCGAGCTAAACAAAGTTATAGCACGGACAGCGACCTCATTGAAAAATTGTTGATGGTGGGAGAAAGTGCTGCATATATAAATGTTGCTGTATGGTGTTTCCTATGTACACTGCAGTCTTATATTTTCTATAACTATGCAAAAGAAGTGAATGGATGGCCACTGGCCATATACATACATAATCTAACCAGAACAAACAATACGGTGTCAAACGATTAAGATCCGTAGTCGACGTGAGATGATGCGCTCTCCGGAAGCTGGAAAGTTCCCACAGGCTGGTTCCCGCAGGTTGGTTCCCGCGAGATGTTGTCCGCAAACATGATTCCCGCAAGAACATTCATGGCAGGGGAAAGACATCACTCAGCATTGTAAACATAATAGAATGTCTAACGAGCAGTCAGAAAAAGATACAATAGTACTACGTGGTGAAGAAAGTTCCCGTACACCGATGGTACAGATGGAAGGTGTAAAGAACCCAATCACTAGCGGGTGTTGTTAGAGGCAAATGAAGAAACAAAATAAGGCTTCACGGTACTGGGTACGTCAACAAGCTCTGAAGATGCACCGGGCAGAGTTTACTTGCTATGGTCGAAAGTCTAAAGAACCTACATGATTGGTGCGGCAGACATTTGAAATACCACTTTTAGTCATGGCCGGCAGATCCGGCGAGTCATCCATCAAAGAACATTCTGCCTCTACATCTGTAGACTCACATATTCAGGCCACAAATGTCTCACCACAAGTTTGTGTTCCGAATGTGGATGTAGTATTCGTGAACGATTATCAAAAGTTCCAAATTACTCCCGCAAATAGGGAGTTACACAAATGTTTTAGTGCGGTGCCGACACATAGCGAAGGAAGACGCGTAATGTCTGTCGTGCTTGTAGTAGATGGTACAGATCCACGCCGTTCGGCTCCTGGCCGGGGATGCTCTCGATCACTGGATCGCCTCTCCTTTTATACTCTCCGTGACGTCACAGGCGCACGCTCCATCCAATAATCGTTCGAGCATCAGCCAATCAGCGCGTAGCTAATAATAGCGCAGTCGAACGTTCTAGAACATTCTAGAAGTTTTACGTCCACGTGGTAATGAGGTCAGGGCAATATTTTGAAGATAATCAAGAAGAGTTTTCCCTAGATAACCCAGCCATTTGTCAACCGATTTTGAAATGGTTTACAGATTCGGAAAGCCCGTCGAATTCTAGTCTTGATTAATGCCAGATTTAATGGGAACAGGCAATCAATAAGGATTACAGAGTACCCGCTCGGTACACTAAAAGCACCATCCTATCTAGGTCAGAACTATGCGCTCCATAGAAACAGCGTCCCGGCGCATGTGCATAATGCATTTTAACGAACTTAGTCGTTTTCCGACACACTCTCTCTCCCATAGGCCTATATATGCTTATAGCTCTACCCAGAGGGGCGCGTTCAGGAAACGAATCCTAGATTGGCTTAGCTGGTACAGCCAGTACCCGACCGGTCGATCCGAACTACAGTATTATTGGAATATGACAGCCATCAATTGCGCCTCCACAGTTACGGAAGCCCCATAGGTCCTCATAGCCCCTTATAACATCCTTAAGGTGGAAGGCTTACATAGTGATCAAGTAGGTTTTATACAATGGCATTGCAGACATTATGGACACATTTACAAACTGTTGATACTCCAACACCAAATAGATTGCCAACTGTTCTATATTCTGCAGAACAGGTAAGCCAATATACAGCGATTGCAACTTGTTTTGTAGTATTAACAGCTTCGCGTACCGGATTGTAAACTAGAATTCAATTCTGAACACCGAAAGTCAAATGTTTCCTTTCCCATTCTAAAATTTTCACGACATTGGCGGCCATCAAAGGTCTCCAAAATAACTCTATTCCACAAATCAGAAGATCTTTCCTTTTTCTATATTCGTTTTTCATGTGATAATCCAATTTTCCTACACATACTTTATATGGCAATATTCTTCTTCTTTGTAATCTTAAATAACTCAGTCTTTCCATCATGGATACCACTTTTTAACTGAAGTAAACTCAGTATTAGCATTGCATACATGTGTAAATTTTCATCATGTGAAAAGGGTTTTAGTTGAGGTAATCTAAAGCTAACTTTGAGGCAATTTACGAAATTCAGTATTCTGTTATTTTTCTAGAAAACATGCATGTTTTGCAATTCATTCATTCATTCATTCATTCATTCATTCATTCATTCATTCATTCATTCATCCATCCATCCATCCATCCATCCATCCATCCATCCATCCATCCATCCATCCATCAATCCACCCATCCATCCATCCATCCATCTATCCATCCATTAATCGATCCACCAATTCATTGCTATGCTCTCCTCTACTTCCAAATTATCATGATTAAATCATCAATTATCCGATTAAATTGATTATTTTATATACATCATAATCGATTATTTATTTCCATAATCGAACAGCCCTACTTGAGAACCGTGCAGTGTGAGTGGTCGTGAGTAGTCCTAGAATATCATAGATGTACTACACCACGCCAGTTTCGATGAAGTGGAGCTGCGAGTAGTGAGAATACTACTAGCAGACGCAAGGTAATGGCATTCAAGTCTGCAGAGTTTGAGATATTAATTGACTCCCTATGCAGAGATGGCCTATCCCCTGTGCTTTTCAACCACTACGTTGTTGCAACCTAGGCATCTATGCGGAAAAGTTCCACAAGATGAAACACGGGAGATGGAATATGCTCAGGACGTGAACCTCAGACGAGGTGAAGAAACTCATTGACGAACTACTTCTGATAACTACAAGCAATCTAACAACTGAGAATCTCTTTGTGAATCCAAATCCGAGTTTACCCACATACATGTATACTTATTGACAAAGCACAAAGTGAAAGTAAATGACGATCCACTTCGTGGTGAACCATGGAGGTAAAGCACAATCATGGGTTCACTGCTTAGCAGTACTTCTGACTGCTGCACGCGGCGCCATAGGAAACACACATAGCTTTCCTGTGCTTCTTGGAACCTATGGCATCGTAGATTAAAGATGTCCTTGACAAAAACTAAGTTTGTATAACACAATATACCTATCGTTGATGCTGTAGAACGAGAACAGCTTGTCAGCTCTAAAGGCATCTCTAGCTAAATCTGATCTGTGCCACACCAAACAGCTCCATACCAATGGACGGACAACATAATTTCCTACGATGCATTATATAGGATTACTAATATATTGCCTCTGCCTGTAAATATCACTCATCAAAGATTGTCCATGCTTCTGCCATGTGCTAAGGTTGTCAAAAGACGCACATGCACAGAGAACCTTGGAATTCGCCCTACTGGGAGCCAGCAAATGCAAAGCCTGACGAGGGGGCGGGGGCGGCGGTGGGGTTGTCATTGTATGAATCTGTTAAGCGTGCTACCAGGCGACCTTAAGAAAAGAGGACTCTCAGATAAAGTATGAATGTTAAGATTTGCATACTACTACAGCCACAGAATACAGTACATCATCATCATCATCATCATCATCTGCATCATCACATATCACATCGTAAATACATATTTGAATTCTTCCGGCATTATGCAGATTTATTATAGATTTATTTATATAATCTTTGGTGTTAATAACACCTTTGTAGCTTTGCTGAACGAATAATTTCCATCTGTTTCCGTCATTCTCCAGTAGCTGCCGCTGAGTAAATCGGAAAGCACTATAGTCTCCTAATCGCGCACTACTCTTCTCCATATGGAGCCTCTTACATGAAAATGTGATTTTACAAAAGCAACAATATTATTATTATTATTATTATTATTATTATTCATGCAGTTCAAGAAATGGTCTTATCCTGAAATCAAAATCTCCACAAATTCCAGGAAATTTGGCTGTCAATAAATCAGATAAGCTACCACCACATGAGAAAGTGACAGAGAAAACCCCCCTTCTGAATGGTGTTATGCCTACCAGTATTGACCAGGAAGGAGAAGAAAGCACGCATATAAAGCCATCACTATTTAAGGCTCTTATTAAGACATTTTGGTGGAGCATAATCACAACAAACTTATGCCGACTATCTACTGACCTCCTCGGCTTTGGCTTTCCACTTATACTTGAGTAAGTTGCAGGCTAAATACTAATGTATATCTTTTGACATGCTATTTAAACAGCCTTATGCTCATATCTCGCAGGGTCTAAATGCATAGGTATGCCATTGACATGCCGATCCTTACGGTCTAAAATATGTGTATCATGTACCAATGTACCACAAACATGCACACATCCATCAGCATGCATGATTGAACTTCACTTATAATGCATTTTGAGAGTCGGAAATGTGATAACGATGATTCATAAATGCTACATATTATGTACCATATAACTCAGATGGATGCAATAATTATATGGCATTGCTTTAAATAATTTTTCTATACCTATGTGATATATTGCATTGCCAGTTTGATGATCACATTCACTGGCACCCCGAGTGAACCCGAGTGGAAAGGATTTCTCTATGCTGTCTGTATAGCTCTGCTCGGCATTGGACAATCATGGTCACTGAGCCAAACATTTTATAAAAGTTATCGGTTGGGTATGCGCGTAAGATCTTCTGTCATTGCGCTTGTCTATAGAAAGGTGAGCAAACCCACTGAATACGAACAACTTAAGAGCAAAACGTATGTTACATGTTATTCACTACTCTCGTATTGGTTTTAAAATGTCAACATATATCACTCGCGAGTGTCTTGTACTTGGGAGTTGGGATCGTGCAGCACCATGACCCATCTAACTCTTTGTAAAAATGAATATTGTAGCAAGATTCGAAATGGCTCTGAGTGGTAGAATGGGTACATGGCTGCTAGGCATTCTCTCCTGAATTATCCGTTGTCAAGGTATTTGTTACATCACATAATACGCCTACTTGAGCAAAGCAGACCGTTACAGTGATACACATTACCCCATGTAGATTTATCATACGAGCACAGAATGGTTTCAACTGATGTTTGTGTTGATATACTTATGCATGGCATCTGGCGTCGCTTCACCCGTGTCATGAAACCATTATTGAGAAGACACCTGCTAAATTCCCGGTAGAATGCTGAGCAAAATATCGGTTTTTGAATTGAGCAATAAATTCAGGTGGTGCCATGTTCTGGGCTGAGCACATTAGTGGTATGATGAGCACCAGAACTTGTGCCAGGTTGGCGGCCACACCCGCAAAACATAGTGCTCCAGTACACTGTTCATGATACGGTCAGATTAGTCTGATCATGAGACCAACTGTGGGCTAATTTCTAGAAACGTATATTTATTCATAAGGGTCGTAAGCAAACTAAGAACATGGCTAGAGAGAAGACGCATTCTTCCCAATTAGCCGAAGCTTCGTATATTTTCACATCGTATAAACATACGCTCAACCACATAGCTCCGTGGTATGTTACCGTATTGCAGTCCTTTACAGGGGCGGACCCAGGAGGTGATTTGCCGGGGTGGGGGGGGGGGGAGGGGGGGGCACCCAAAATTTCAAGGGAGTTAACTCTTGAAAATGGGCTCACTCTGCCACCAGCAGGTAAGTAAAACAAATTGACAGCCCTGTCATGGGGTGCGGGTGTTGGGGGGGGGGCACATTCACGCACGCACGCACGCGCACATGTGCGCATGCGTGTTCAGGCTCTCCAACGCGCAGACCCAGTCAGCCACATCCAATCATCTATTTGGTTACACACACCAGAACATTGTAAATCATTTAATTATTTTCCACTATGCGACAGGCTCTCACTATGACGCCATCCTCTCGAAAGGAATCCACTATTGGTGAGATTGTAAACTTGATGTCCGTCGACTCACAAAAGCTACTTGATCTATGTATTTTCAACTGGGCTCTTGTAATGGGACCTGTGCAACTTACGCTGTCCATTGCTCTTATTTACACCAAGGTAATGAAATCTTATGTAATAAGGCTGATTTAAAATGGCTTGTAATACGAGGACCTGATAATAATAATAATAATAATAATAATAATAATAATAATAATAATAATAATAATAATAATAATAGCAATAGTGACAGCTGATTTAGTATGAAAATGTTAATAGCAGCCTTATGATATTTCTTAGAATACAGCACGTTAACATAGAAGCTTAGAAAGTAATCATATAATAAATGTTAATGGTAACAGTAAAACGGGCTCAGATTATACTTACCACATATATTATTAGTAATTGCATGTTTAAAATACAATAATTGATCTCTTTTTTGCATCAGGTTACATCAGGATTTGCTCATTCTCGTTATATCTAGCAATAGGTTTAGAGCATTGACATATATGATACTCTATTTGTTAAATATGGCTGCTGCTAATAATACTGATTATTGTGTCGCTTGAGTATCATAATTATAATTATTGTTGTGAGCTTGGAGCAGCAGTATTCGCAGGCCTGGCAGTTATCGTACTACTTATCCCCGTTAACTTGGTCGTGCTCCAGAAGATGCAGGTCTTACAGGATGCTCAGATGACCATGAAAGACAAGCGAGTCAAACTGATCAGTGAAATACTTAATGGAATTAAGGTAGGAATGATAATAAGAATTGCACAGACATAATACTTCCACGTCTTGAGCGCAGAATAAAACACATTTACAATTATGAAACTCGAATTCCCAGAATCTTAATCTCAAGGTAATTGTACATGTAAAACTGTTGAATATTTAAAAGCTAATTTGACACGAACATGCCACCACTGTCATAGCGTTCAAGTAAAATTAATTTCAAAATATTCAACAGCTTTCCAGTATGGTTGCGTTCAAAATGCGACATGGGGAATTCGTTAAAAGTTTAAGTAGAGATTGGACACTTTCGAGAGCGTCAAATTCGGCGTCTTAAATCTATTTCCCTCTGATATTGTGCTGTGTAAAGCCATTGTTGGCAGTTTTTAAATATGCAAACTCGTTTTGTAAAGAAGTGCTGGAACATCATTCACAGTTTTACTTCTGATGTTGGCACACACGTGATGCTTGATAATATATTATCAACATTGAAGCCGATGTATGATTATGGTCAGAAGACTGCATGCATGCATTGCTTACATGAACATGCGGTGGAGATGACACCGACCAGTAGCATAACATTTGGCTAATGGATAGCCAATGTCGATGTGGGAATATTTTCTTAATTCACGTTTCTTTACTACTTTACTGTTTTACATATTCATGACATATTTTAGTAGTATATATAGCCTTTAAGAAAACAACAGATGCAACGCTGTCGATACATTCGATCTTTGATAAAGAGACTGGCATTAAAAGAGGCATAATCATATCACTAAATATTTCTACCAACAAATCGTCCATATGAGGTACTATACATCCAATTTTCCTATCTTCTACATCACTGGATGGCATAGCACACATATGGGGCTGTCAGAAAGATTCTGATGCAATGCCAAACGTACCATGGTGCATCTTTAAAATGCCACTACCTGAGTACTCCTGAAGCGGCAATTTAGTGGCGATAATCATTCATAATACATTAACGTGGTAGTGTGATGATTTCAGAGTTAAATTTCTATCTACCCCAAAATAATGGTACTCAGGACATTTCCACAGTTGTATAGGTTGAGTTAGAATACAGAATATAGCCTCCAGAATTTACCGGTTCCTCTGGTAAAAAAACTTCGTGAGAATAGTACTACCCAGCCAGATACAAGTAACACTGAATGGTTTAGCCGCCATTTTGGCTATGCCAATCAGTAAATGTATCTCACATTTCAATGTCCAATGACCTAAACAAGTGCCATGACAGCTCCGTAGGCAGGCAGCGACATGCATAAGGTGCCACGCATAAAAAATTCCCTCAAGAATTTATGCAATGCCTTGCATCATATGACAGCATGCAGTAGGCCTCACAATTGAGTAGCTGTTCTAGAAACCAGAGATACAACGCTGAGTTCCCAATGACTGCCATTACTCGCGTAAGACCGGTTCCAACTGCAAGTAGGCCTACCCGGGTAGTCGCCATCTCCTGTACTCAGTGGCCGGTTATGACCATGCAAAAACGACCAAACTCACCACATAAGGCTCAGTCATAAATTCATAAGCCTAGCTCTATCTACTCAAACAGACCGACTTTAGAACGCCGCCGTCCACCAATGACCAATGCATAACAGTGCGTAAGCTAGTATAATCATACTGATTTATTACGGTATGCCTACGGTACGGTACGCTATGGTATGGTAATGTACGGTATTGTATTTTGGTTTTAATGGCCGCTTACACATAGATATATTTGAAACATGGCAAACTCAGCCCCATTTTCGCAACTGACACGGTCATAAAATTTGCAGACTTGGTTCGAACCATGGATTTGGTTTGATCCAGAAACGGGAAAATAGGATTTATGCAAATTGGCGACATTTGATGATTCTGATTTCGTTGCAATGCTGTGAACCCGCAGACGTTCTAAATCGTGTTAATCTTAGTAATTAATTTGTTTAATGTAAATCGCGGCCGACCACGTGGACGAGAGTGAAAGTTCATGCTATATCGCCCACGATATTGACGAGATTTCGGCATTCAAATAAGTTGTATAATTTAGCCATCTTGGAATTTGCGAACCATTGCCCATTGAAAAAGACGAACCGAGATTAAATCTCGGGTGCTGATAGGACTAACCACGCCAGTAAACCAACCATGTTCGGAATGATAGAAACGCAGGAATCACGAACCGCATCAGTAAAACACTGACGCCGCCATTCGCAAAAATGCACCACTAGATAACGTAAATAAAGGAAGTGCTGAAATAATAAACGATGAAAACCTCAGAATTAACAATGCTGCATGGAGTGGATCTTTTCAGTGTTGGTAGCATAGTTTGCTGTTACACGAGTGTGTGTAGCTGATGTATTGTTATGGCCAAGCAGTATGATCTCGTAGCCTACATAAGCACATATCAGGCATATATCGAAATGGGGAAAGCTAACTCATCACTGCAAACGCAGACTGATTCTTATACATAGTGCATTATTCGAACCAGCACAAACTATACCCCTCTGACCTGCTCATAATCTGAGGAAGAGAAGAAATTTGTTACAAAAATTATAATTACCACACCTACGTAGCCTGAAAGAATATGCCCTAAAACGATATATAGAACCTATTGCCAATATTTCAAATGGTTCATGATCCGATTTACCTGCTATCTTTCATTCCTCTGATCACGTGTTCTAGATCGTTACTCCACGCTGATTCAGACGGTTATATATATATATATCCCTAATAATTATGTGTCCTATTCGTTGTTCACTCACAGAATACTTTAGAAAGAATATTTCCTGCAGTATTGTTTCAGTTTTGCATGCACATAATTGTGTATAGAACATCTATGCCAACAAACACTCATTTTCTCCAACCCCTTTCTCTAATGCTAATATTTTTTTACAATGTCCGCAGATTTTAAAATTATATGGCTGGGAACAATCATTTAAGCAGAAAGTTGATGTTATCAGGAAAGAAGAACTGGCGCTTTTGCTAAGAGGACTCATGGTGAATGCATTCAGTATGTTTTCCTGGACAGTTACGCCGACGCTGGTATGGGAATACACACATTACACACACACACCTACGCGCACACGCACGCATGCACACACGCGCGCACGCACTCACATACGCACGCACACACACACACGCACGCCCGCACTCACGCAAGCACGCACGCACGCACGCACGCACGCACGCACGCACGCACGAACGCACGCACGCACGCACGCACGCACGCACATATATAAATATTATTAATATTATTATTATTATTAATGCTGCCGATGAGTTGCCTGTCTGTCTGTCTGTCTGTCTGTCTGTCCGTCCGTCCGTCCGTCCGTCCGTCCGTCCGCTCGCCCGACCGCCCGTCCGTCCGTCCGTCCGTCCGTCCGTCTCTCTGTCTGTCTGTCTCTCTGTCTGTCTGTCTGTCTGTTTGACTGTCATTATTTAGAGATTCCCGGCAAACGGTAAAATAATCTAGGTCATATGGTCACTAAGTGCATTTCCAATTACACATTTCTATCGAAACTTCTGAAATGCAAGAATTTATCTCATGCATTTATGTTGTGGCTGGCTCCAAGCACGCCGTTGAAGTCAACGAGTGAAATATCTAGATGATATGTATTAGCTATACAAATGACTAAGACATGGATCAGTGCATCCACCAAATCATATGTGACAACATGTTTTCTATTCTGTTTTCTATTTCTAGGTGGCAGTCGCTTCATTTGTAACATATATCTATACATCTGATGACCACTACCTCAGCCCTGACAAAGCATTTGTGTCAATCACATATATGAACATTTTACGTATATCTGTTAACCGCATTCCTAATGTCATTTCCAATGTTGCAAGGGTAAGGATAAAAATATTATCAATCACACATTGTATTTTTCAAGGATTCATAAATGGCACAAGATATCTATGTAGGCCTGGGTTATTTTAAACATTGCAATAAAGCCACTACTAATTTATCATATGTGATAATTTGTCTGCGCATCTATCAAAGTGGCCAAAGTGAAGATCGCACCAAGCTACGCCAGGAACACAATACGATTCTGGGCCACATTAGCGAACGCTTAAAAGATCTTGCTATCCAACAAGCAGACGACGTAGCAGATGAAATCACTGCCACGGATGACTGCCACAACATGTTTCGGGCAGCCCGAGCCCTGAGAGTGGCTGACTACACACCACCACTAACTATACACAACTCTGAAGGACACTGGCTCAAGGAACAGTTCACCGACCACAATGATGAGCCGTTGCGTCCATTCTCAGGAGACCCCAGGCCATAACTAACACCAATTAATACAGCAGAGGTTGACAAGGCACTTAAAGTCCCGAAAAACGGACGTGCATCTGGACCTAATGGCATGAGCAATGAACTATTCAAATATGCAAGTGACATTATCTCAAAACCGACCACGCACATAATCAATTCAACTTTTATGCACCACCTTCCCATGGTGTAGGCCAAGGCACCCTTATTGCGCTACCCAAGCCCAAGAGCCACCTGGCCCCCAACCAATCTGCGGCCCATTGTGCTCCTTAACAGCATACGGAAAATCCTATCCAATGTTACTCTATGCCGCATCCGAGACAAGATCGACGAATTCACCGGATCATGTTAAAGTGGCTTCAAACGTGGATGCAGCTGCACAGTCATTGTATGGGCTCAACGCATGCTTGTGTCGGTAGTCATGTCCAAACACTGTGATCGCCACAAAATGGGCATTGACATGTCACGAGCCTTCAACACAACTAATCGCTCAAAGATCCTATATGTACTACGCCAGGCCAGTTGTAATGAAGATGAGCTACGACTAGTGAGACTACTGCTTGCAGGCACCAAGCTGAGAGTACGAGTCAAGTCAGAGACGTCTGTAGGGTTTGAGACATCAATCGGCTACCCACAGGGAGATGGTCTATCCCCTGTACTCTTCACCTGTTCACTGGCTGCTGCATTGAAATCCGTATGGGAAAATTCCACAAGACCAAACCCCCCCTCTCTCCACCCCCACACTCAATACTTGGCATGCCGCTAGAGATGGAATATGCAGACGTTGTGGACTTTATAGATGAGGAAAAGAAACCCTTTGTCGAACTTCTTCCAATAGCTACAAGCAAACTAAAAATTGAGAATCTCTTTATGAATGATTCCAAAACAGACTTCACCCACATATACCTATCGACAAAGCATGAAACTATAGAAAATGACGACCCACGTTGTGGTGGCGAACCATGGAGGAAAAGTAAAATCCTGGGCTCACTGCTTTCCGGTACCGCTGGCAATTATGCACGTTGCGTCATGGGGAATGTAGCTTTCCTGTCCTTCTGGAAGCTATGAATTCGCAGAACAAAGATGCCCTTGATAAAGAGGCTACATTTATAAAATGCAACCGGCGTATCCTTGATGCTGTATAACTGCAACAGCAGGGCAGCTCCAAATGCAGCTCTAGTCAAACTCGATGCCTGGCACCGCAAACACTTACGCACCATCACTGGACACCGATGGCCAGATAGCATAATTTCCAAAGGCGCACTATACAAGATATGTAATACGCCGCCGCTGTCTGTTAAAATCACCCAGCAAAGATGGTCCATGTTTTGGAATGTGCTAATGATGCCAGAAAAGACACCAGCACAAAGAGCCATGGAATTCGCCCTACTCGGAGCCAGCAAATACAGAGCCAGGATAGGAGGTCATTGCATAAAACTCTGCTAAGCGTGCTACGAGGTGACCTCAAGAAAGCAGGATTAGGTACACTCAAGTCAAGAATGGATCTGAGGAAGCTAAGAATTTTGGCTGAGGACAAGACACAGTGGGCAAAAGCGAAGACGGACTGATTGCAGCTGTAGGATGTTTCTAGTATTACAGCCGCAGAATACAGTATACATACATGTGCTAATCTCATAAAACCCTTACATTGTGTAATGTCTCAGCATGACACCTAATGAACCATTCCAGTACTAGCTATGCCCCGCCCATCACTAGCTAAGGTCCACCCACAATTCGAAGTGTTGAGATTGATCGATTCCCGAATGCCCTGACTATCAATTTCCTGAAAACTATACCGTTAAGATGTTGAATATTTTATAACCAAATTGACTCAAAATATTCAACAGGATATTTAGTAAATAGTAAAGAGATACCATTCGTACAGCAATGCATAGTCCGTCTTCAAGTATGCGCTCGTCACGTATGACGTCATTGATTGTGATATCGTTCTATACGTCACGTAGTTGATTATGACGTCATATGATGCATGGATACAGTGGAAATGTCCATTGCTAAATGCGCTCACACGGCAATGCAAATTATTTTGTTATCAAACAACTAGAACTGGACACTCCATCCTCTATTACTTTGTAACCTGTTAGAGTCGATTTTAGCGCTATACAGTCATATGTTCTGTGGTCATTGCCAATCACGAATGTATGTGAGCAGCACCCCGTGTAAAATGCAGAAAATGAGGGATCCAGTCTGTCACTCGATATCCGACGGAATTGTTATGTAGGTTGACATCACACACATATTGATGTGCGGTGTATTAGCTTTCATTAATTTTAGCACATTTGGATTGGAGCATACGTATTAATAATTTTAGTGGAATAATTTATATATATTCATCAATTTTTCTCAGTGCAATGCAATAGTAAAATATGAAATGCTATTGCAGCTTCTTAGTATGCGAACACATATTTCAAATTGGCCTCGTCTTTAGAGATTATTTGATGGCATATAGCGTAATCATGTGTGATTGATAAAACACACATAAACTGTTTCTGAGTTTAATACTGGATAAAGAGAATTTATTTACTGAATACTGTTTTCATTGTGTAATGGTCTTAGTATAGCCAGCAGAGGTCAGACATATCGAGCTTCTTCCTTTCCACATTTAGATGTTCACATAATATTATGGTGCATAGATAATGGACCTCTTCAGTTTATCCATCATATGACGTCATAATCAACTGCGTCATGTATAGGATGGCGTCATAATCAATGACGTCATGAATGACGTAGATAAATACGTCATGAGCGCATAATTGATCACGGACTATGTGTTGTTGTACGAATTGTATGTATTTGATATTTAAACATGTGGTTGGATATTTTGAAACCAATTTGACTGGGTGACGTTGCTGCCATATGCTGCAACAGCACCAAGTCAAATTTGATTCAACAAATTTAAAAGATTACCTATATAGTTTTCTGGAAATTACTAGTCAAGGAGTTGAGGGATTGATCAGGATCCATCACGAGCGAGATGTGGATGGAGATGGGCGGAGCATAGCTCAAACTGGAACGGTCCATTACAAGTATATGATATATGAAATAGTTAATGAAATGTGCTATCGTTTACTATGTAAATGTCACGTCGGCACCATACTATGCTAGTGAGCTATGGCATAGCACTAATGGATTAGCTGGATTTATTTCCTAAATTGTGAATAAAAGGTGTATATGTCTATGCATTCATTATAGCAATGCTATTTGTGTTTCAAGAAAACTTGCTGCAGCTACTCACACTTTTGAAAATTTTGACAGTCATCTAAGTATACATGTATTTGCCGTCCTTATCTTATGTATGTCATTTTATTTCTAAAGAGCCATTTTAATCCTGATTTTAAGTCCCAAATCTGTTTTTCAGGGTAAATAAATATATTGTCTTCAATGTATGTTGAGCACAATTTGACCGAGAATGTTACTGCTGCCACCACTTTCAATGTTTTTTCTCTTAAGCTGTTCTCAATATAATCAGCAGAACATGAAAGATAATAAGATATATATATATATATATATATATATATATATATATATATATATATATATATATATATATATATATATATATATATATATATATATATATATATATATATATAAAGATACATACAGATCTATATATTATTTTACTTTATATACATGTGATATATACTGCATATAGAAAATTTACAATGACAATTGACACGTTTTCATTTTGTATGTTAGATGCATATATATATATATATATATATATATATATATATATATATATATATATATATATATATATATATATATATATATATATATATATATATATTAGTTGTATTACTGACCGTTTTAGTCTCTATTAATATATATATTTACAAATTATTATTATTATTATTATTATTATTATTATTATTATAAAATGTACTATGTTTTAGGCAAAGGTATCCTTAAAAAGACTAACTAACTTTTTCTGCAATACAGATATTGACCCGGACAATGTACATAGCAACAGCCAGCAAGGTAAGGATTCCACTTTTCCACTACCCTCATGAGTATCACTTTAAGATACGTGTTGTGTAATACTAATAGAAACAAAATGTGATGCTTGGTCAGTTTCGGTATCGAAACTGTTTGATATTTGATTTTGTGAGGGTAACTAGATGGGTATATGAATGGACTGACAGATGGACAGAGAAATGGATGTGCAGATGTAATTGCAATATTCAAATAATAATAACTATAATATCCATATTTGTACATATTCCAAAAATATCTTTTAGCTGAGGCAGTAAATATTGAAAATGGCACTTTCCAATGGGATGCAAATCTCGGACCATGTCTGAAGAAGTGAGTAACCTACTGAGCCATGGATAACTTCTAATTGTGCGCTTATTCTGCTTCCTGTACTGCCAGGGCTCTAAGGTTCGACTTTGACTGTGTATAGCATATCACCAGTTTACATTCATTGTTGTAAAATGTACAAACTATACCCAGATGTTGGCTTGACGTCACCCGTATGTTGCAGAGAATATGAAATGTTTATTGAACTACTGTCGGTTTTGTTATATTTCGTGACGTTACCTTAGCTTTTAATTGATGACCAGATAAAAATAAATATATAAATAATTAGATTGTAAACGCAGTATTGATCTCGTAAATATATGTTCCATAAATTCAAATGTCTGATATCATTTTAATATAATGCGCCCAGAAACAAGATTAAAAATAAATAGGATGACCTAGATTGGGTCGTGAACCATGATCTGTAGATCTGTAGATAGTATTCATACCATATTTATTATTAAATTGACGATCAATCGGAGCTATGACCAATTATAAAACTTAATTATTGAGCGGTATGTAGAATTAATTTCAACTGCTAATTATCATTAACCTATAATCATCAATGATTTGAAAGTGGCGCCGGGAAGTCAGAATTAACAATCGACATTCATCCTAGTCAAGACTAATGACGATGACAGCTGCTTGGATAATCCTGGTTTACCAAACGCCAGAAGAGGAATATATACCAAAATCTCAAATAAGACATTATTCAACCGGCTTAATGCTTAATCGTCGGACTAAGTTGATAAGATATTTTAAGACAAATTTCCAATAGATAAACTTACATACCATCATAGATCTGGTCCGAATTCTTTTTCTTGATTAAAAGCTGGAACAATGTATGACTGGATAGCGTCTAACATCACGCGTGGGCGGTTGCGGATGTAATCTAAGTGAGATAAATATATGAACAAGAATGAGGGGTATCCTAACACATACATTTGAAGATGTGATGAGTGAAAGTACAATGCCACGGTGACGTCATTGTGGCATCAGATGAAGTATTCGTTTAAACCCCGGAAATCAGTGAGTAGAAACTGGATACTATTGTTAAGAACAAAATGGTGCGTCTGAAGAGTTGGCTCTGATCGTTAAGATCGAAAGATGGTCAGGTAAACGTGACCTACATGAGCCAAATCTTTGTATGGCGGCAGAGAAGAACGCAGAATCAAACTACATACACGTGAAGTAGAATGTCCAGTGGTAAGTGTTGTATCATACGGGATAGCGGAAATTTCTCAGACCAACATATAGTGCATTCGGTCGGCTGACTGAATGCTTAACCAGATGGCAGCAGGGTTATAGACGGCGAATCAAAATGCAGATTTTGAGATTGACTAAGCTTGTAACACAAGGGATATATACCATGGATCATCACCGAGTTTTCAGGATGTGTCAGCAACCAATCAGATTAACAGTTCTGGTAGATTAACTAAAATGAATTGACTGAATTTGGATGGGCGACAGCAATTACAGATCCAGGTACATAAATAGAACCAGCCAATAATGGACGAAAAAGTGGACCTTTACTACCCAACTATGCTGCAGTTACTGTGCACGCACAATCTCCTACTGGTGACCTGGGGAGGATGGGGTTGTTGCCAGATATTGCCAAGTTGAGATAATGGCTAACAAATGGACTAATTTAATAACGGACAGGCATTCAGGTACATACGAGTTTCGAGGATGGTTGCCAGCACGTGATCAACTCCAGATTAAATTGGTTTCCAGAGATTTTGCTGATTGACAGACATGGTCAAGCCAGCTACGTGTATATATTGCGATGTTGCATGCCCATCTGGCACGGCTGACTTTTGAATTTCACCAGAACTCGATGCTTCAGGATCACCTAATTACTCTATTCCAAACCACTAACGTAAACAGAACCACAGGAGATAACCATATATGGTCAAAGCAATCATATGCTGGTGATACATCTTATATATCTCATACCATATGCGTAGATTATCTTCGTGATCTTGAAATAAATTATATGCATGCTTAATTTTAAGCCAGAAATAATTTATATATGCGTTATACAGTAGAGGGCATACTTAATTCACATTTCCAGGGTACCCACCCATCATATGACGTCATAATGAACTGCGTGTTGTGTAGAATGACATCATGATGATTGGCGTCATGAATGACGCCGATAAGTACGTCACGAACGCATATTTGAAGACGGTCTATGCGTTGCTGTACAAATTGTTTGCTTTTACTATTTAATAAGCAGCAACAGCAGCCAGTCAAATTAGTTACAAAATATTCAACAGCTTCCCTGTATAGTTTTCAGGAAACTGATAGCTACGTCATTTGGGGATCGATCAATCCCAACACGTCGAGGTGCGGGTGGAGCTTAGCTAGTGATGGGCGGGGCATAGCTAAAATGGAAAGGTCTATTGCGATGTCAGGGGCGATACATTGAAAAATGACCTGGTGAATGCTAGGTTATTGGCTGTAAAATGATATGACTAAACAGGTATTTGCTCAATTCTCTTTTTCTTCAAAAGTATTAACCTGGCGTTTCCACAAGGCAAGCTAATAGCCGTCGTTGGCCAGGTTGGATGCGGCAAGTCATCCCTGATATCAGCTATACTGGGGGATATGGACAAACTTGCAGGACGTGTAACTCTTAAGGTGATTACCTCTAACTATGACACAAGATCCTCATAGTGAATATCTATGAAGGCAGTAAAATTAGTCACTGCAACCCAACAATAATATCAATTCATAATAAAATTTAATACACTCGAAGAAATTCTATCAGCAGATTGCTACTAATCTGTTAAACATTGAAAACGTATTTGGTGTGTATTTTTAATAGAAACATCTTCCACTGGGGCGTTGTACTTTTGCTTGTTATCTCGTTGCATGCATGGTCTGTTGATTTGGAGATATAACCGAGAAAATACATGGGAATCCAGGACATTTTCCCATGATGTGCTTTATCAATATGTAATGCTCCGGTGCTGTAGTTAATAAAATCTCAAACCAGTTTCATAGGCTAATATACTATAGTATACCAGGTAGTAGACACGGGCCGGTTATATTAAAGGATTATTTTATTAGCATAACCACATTTCCTTTTACCTCATCTATGGAGATCATATGTAGCTGCTGCCATCAATCTTTAACTTTGGACGTCCATGCATAAGGGTACACTATATGTTATATTGTTATTTCAACTCAAATCCGATGTTTTTGTGAGAAAAGATATGTTATCTGATAATTATCATTTTTATATTTAATTCATTGTAATCTCACTGAAGGCAACGAATACATTGATTTGAATGTCAGACTCATTGCCCAATGTGATAAACATTAATTTGATACTGCATAATGCTGATGTATTTATTTGATTCAGGGTCGCATAGCATATGTACCACAGGAAGCCTGGATTCAAAATGCTACTCTTCGCGACAACATTATATTTGGCACTGACTTACACACACGAACATATAACAAAGTAATTGACGCATGTGCACTGCGGCCTGACTTTGATATACTCGCGGCCCATGACATGACAGAAATTGGTGAAAAGGTAATGGTATTATTATTATTTCATGATTCATTGCACTGAATCAGTATGTGTCCATCTCCATGTCAAATTGCCCAGTATTGTTACGTTTAGCAATATGATGCCCTCCAGCAGAATGATATGGCATGCCAGAGATAGTACAGATCAAATGCAAATTCGCATACGAAGCCCCAATATCCAGTTGTATGCTCACAATTTAAGACGGGATAAAATGTTGAGCTTTCATATCATGAACATGCCACGTTTCCCTTTCGCTCAATGATCTGTAATCTGGTTGCCTGATAAGATTAATAATGTATGAATCACTATGTTTGTTAACTGGTTCACTGATATACCATTGCTTTCAACAGGGCATCAACCTGAGTGGTGGTCAGAAACAACGTGTTAGCTTGGCCAGAGCTGTATATAACGACGCTGATATATACCTGCTAGATGATCCTCTGAGCGCTGTTGATGCGCATGTAGGCAAACACATCTTTGAAAAAGTGCTTTCTGATGATGGATTACTCAAGTCTAAAGTATGTATTATGTAGTCCTTTGTATTATATGCATTTGTTTATTGCATTATTTTTCTGGGAAATTTAACATCTTTTCAGAAGACGATTGCTCATAATTCCTTTATCACATATTGAAAATTAGGATTTTATCTTTTATTGAGATGCCTCACGATATATATTATGATTTCAATTTTTCTGAGAATTTATTTTTGGGCTGCATAGAACCAAAGGCAAGGGATATGAAATCGTTCATACTTTCTAAGAGAATAATATGATGATATCTGGATCAGTCGTATAAAATATATAATCTCTAACTAATAATGTATGTTATAAAATTATCGGCCTTCCAGGTCTATAGTAATTCCGGATACCAAAGTTTCCGTCTGAAACCTATGGATTCATTGATCAAATATGTCCATAACAAAAAGACTACGTTTTTACAACACAACCTGAGTATCCATGATGCTGTATAACTGTAACCGTTGGGCAGCTCCAAAGGCAGATCTAGATAACTTGATGCCTGCCACGGCGAACACACCCCCCCCCCCCGCGCCATCACCGACAGCATAATTCCCATCAATGTGCTATACAAGATGTGTACTAAATCGTTGGGATCTGTTATCAAGAACCATAGCCTTGATCACCATTTCTACGCGGACGATACTCAACTCATACTCCGCAGCCGATGAACAATCAAGCATAAACAACCTGCTATCCCCATTAAACTGTCGAGCAGCGTAAAGCACACTTGGTATTGTTTTGGATAGTGAGCTAAGCCTTGAAAAGCAAGTTAGACATTTTTGCAGTACTTGTTTCTTTCAGTTGAGGAACATCAGCACTATCAGAAAATACTTGACGAAAGAAGCAACTACTACACTCGTTTGTTCGTTGATGCTATCAAGACTGGACTATTGTAATAGTTTGCTTGCTGGTGATCCAAAGGCGTTCATTCATAAGCTCCGGAGAATACGGGGCTAGAATTATCTCACTCTGCGGTAAATACGAACACATCTCTCCAGTGCTTCGTGACTTGCATTGGCTGCCAATAGATCAGAGAATCCGTTACACAATTCTTTGCTTGACCTACCAATGTGCAAACAACACGGCGCCGACTTACCTATCAGATCTCATACAGCTCTACGCTCCAGGCCGCGTTCTACGATCACAAAACAACAGAAATCTTAAAGTTCCGAAAGCAAAACTGGTAACATATGGACAGAAGACTTTCTCCTTCATAGTTGCTTCTGAATGTAGCAATCTCCCTTTATATATCAACACATGTCATACTCTACAGTCTTTCAGATCAAGTCTCAAAATATTTCTATTCTGTAGATTTTCAAGCGCTTAGAGCATGCTATTGCAAGGAGTTTTGCGCTATATAAATGTACTGGGAACAAGCAAATATAAAGCCAGGAGTGGACATCATCGCTTAAATATGTTACGCGTGCTGCGAGGTGACCTCAACAGAGCATAAGTCGGTACACTCAGACCAAGAATGGACCTGAGGAAGTTAAAGATGTTAGCCAATGACAACACAGAGTGGTCAAAGGCGAAGAAGGACCGATTGTAGCTGTCTAACGTTTCAACTAATACAGCCGCAGAATACAGTAATCATACATACCAAAATTGACGGAAATTGGATAAGGCCTGATTTCACCCTGTATATCTAATATTACTCAATGTAAACCATAGATGTATTACAGAATGATCGAAATATGTTTTCATCTACGTAACGTAAAGACCCACATTTACACACCGGTATTATTGTATTTTTATAGACAGAATGTGTTCCTCAATGTAAGGAAACGAAATAAATCTGAACATATGATGATTTCATTCCGCATGCATTAATATATTCTTAGTTGTGAAATTAAATTAGGAATATGTGTGCATACTGCTTCATTTTCTATTTCCACCCGCATTCACATGCAATAAGAATAGCATAGTTCAAGTTTTCCCGCAAAATGACCTGGAGATGGACGTGCTTGGTGCACATAATATATTAATGGACCGTTCCATTTCTAACTATGCCCGCCAATCTCTAGCTAAGTTCCACCCATACCTCGCCGTATTGGGATTGGTGGATCTCCGAGTCCCCTAACTATCAATTTCCTGAAAACTATACAGGTAAGCTGTTGAATATTTTGTAACTAATTTGACTGGGTGATGTTGCTGCCTATGTTTATTAAATAGTAGAGACATACAATTCTTACAGCATGTCGGACTATTAAGAGTTAAACACGGGCCTGATAGAATCATTTATGACGAAATGATTATGACGTCATCATACACGGAGTTTAGCTGGTTATGACGTCATATGACTTCAAACCATCGATGAATACTCTAGAAAGGTGAATTGAAGCTAGAATCCTACATTTCTTACTCAGCAGATGTAGCCAACTGCCGGAAATAGATTGATACATTTACTAAGTACATGCAAATGATGTTACCAGCCGCAACTGGATTGCTTTACTCATGAGCAATGGATGGGTATATTTCTATCCATGCTTCGCCCATTTCTAGCCAAGTCTCGCCCACTTTGTACATGCCTTTGAATTGATCTTATCAGTGTGAACCATGAATTCGCAGAATCTCAATTTCAGGGTAACTAAACATTTAAGCTGTTGATATATTGAAACTAAGTTGACAGGGAGATGTTGCTGCATATGGCACCAACTGATCGCAGTCTAATTAGTATTAAAGTTTCCAACAAAATGTTTATTAAATGATGAATTCATCTCTGACATACAATTCAGATGCTTACTGTCTAATCTTTGCCAATTTCATGGCATGCCATTTGATTGTAATGTCAGCTAACACGTGGCATGTTTTGATTATGGCGTCAGATAATTGAGTGACTGACCGGATCCGCCATTCTGCGACACAATGGTTAAGGTGGGAGTAACTATGGCTTTAATGCCGTGTTTGTGACGTTAATACATGTAAGCCCAGCTAACAACATTACTGCTTCAAATTACCATGCCCTATATCTGTATTCTGAGACCCTCACATTACTCAAGTATTGCTGCAGTGAGGCAGTGCCACCATAGATCTCAATTAACTATATCTACACAAATATCATCGAGTCTCACCATTTATCTCTTCGCCTCATCATCAGTGAATGGTTGGTCATTGTTCAGAGTATCATAATTATCGCATACATAGCCCATCAATGATATTATCGCTGGTGGTATGATAGTTGCCAGCATATTTCCCATGGCAGCCTCTATCAAATAGCATTGATGGGCCATGGGTGTGATACCTTTCCCCATCCACACACTGGAGCAAAGAATATAACCCATTGTTTGCATTAGAACTGAGCTCTGCATCATCTGTTCGATACTCATCCAGATGGTCATGAACAGCCAAAATCCTAATAGTCAATCGGTGCTGATGAAATGTACATCACTCTCAACCAGAGCGACAACCTAAGATGATCAGCTGAAGCATGGATTTTCACATTCAACTTGCATTTGATCCAATAGATGACGGTTGATAATCTTTCTGGTTACAGTGTTGCTTTGCCATTTCTTTATATATCTAACGCAAGGGGCATCATTTAACCTTTTGATGAACAAATTTGGTCAAGAAAATCTAAATATCTCCTTATTGAACGTCCATTTGCAGTCCAAGAAAATAATTTTTTTCGAAAATTTACCTCTGAAATTGATGGCTCGGTTACCGAGCCAGTCATTCCTGTGATACATTTTCAAAACTAGTCTTCTACCTGGCCTGCAAATACACATTCCTCAAGACCACTGCAGAGGCCGGTTTTGATCGGCCTCGCATAAATTGGTTAAATTGTTAAACTTTGCGCACACGTACACGTGTACGCACGCACGCACGCACGCACTGCGGTATCCCACTCATTCTATTGCTTCGTGTATATTCGATGAATGATAACTAATACAGACACCATTACTAGTAATACTTGAGTGATGTATATCTGCCATCAGACATTTGCCAAGATGACATAATGTTGCAAAACCAGAGATTGTCTTTTATCATTGTCTTTAACGCTTATTTTTTACAGACACGAATATTGGTAACACACGCTGTCCATTGGTTGCCAAAGGTTGACCAGATCATTGTGATCGTTGACGGTGCAGTCACAGAAATTGGGTCTTATGAAGAGCTATTGACCAACGAGGGAACATTTGCACAGTTTCTCAGGACATATCTTACAGAATATATGGATGAAACTGATACACACGACCCTGATGGTAATATAGCTTGAGTTTTGGTTCACATATATATTGCAGGTACTCTTATCAGAATATAGAATTGTTCCAATGTGGAACACATGATTACAGCTGTTTCGACCCTGAATTCTCAGAATTTCAATTTCAATGTAACTAGACGAGTAAGTGATCTAATATTTTGAAACTACTTTAACAGGAGCCTGATGCCGGTATATAGTTACATTTATTAAATCGTAATTGATGAATCTACTTTTGCCTATGTACCCAATCCCTAGCTAAGCTCCGCCCACGCTGGTCCTGTATTGGGATCGATCGAAACCCGAAATCCCGGAATCTCAATTTCCAGAAAACTATACAGGTAATGTGTTGAATATTTTAAAATATTCAAATTTGAACTGGCGCTCCTGCTGCCTATGACAGCAACAACGCCCAGTTAAATTAGTTTCAACATATTCAACATAATGTTTATCAAATAGTAAAGACAGACAATTCGTACAGCTGAGGGACTTAAAAATCCCTGACGGACTGAGCTACGTCATTCATTACTTTGTTGATTGTGACGTCAGCCTACACGTGACGTAATTGATTATGGCGTCATATATTAACATCCACAGATTGAATTTATCAGTTGATCTTAGTGTTTTGGACTTTCGAGTACAAAGTGTTTAAGTTGTCACAGTGCCAAACAATATGGCGAAGAATCCGATGAACAGATACACGAAGTGTACGTCGGCTACACACGTCACCCCCACCCCCTCTCATGTTTGTATTTACATAAAGCGTTTGTAAATATTATTAATTTGATCTGGAATCAAGATATCATCAAGATTCTATATACGACATACTTTTTTAAAATGGCAACACTATAGATTGATTGATCTTAATTTATGTTCAGGTACCTCCTCTCGTCGAGTGATTCCCTTAGGGATATGACTAGGTTTTTATGAGCAAATATAGTGAACAGTTTTGTGTCTCCAGTTCGTAAATGTTTACTCAAATCAAAAACAGGTAATTTCTAGACAGTCAGAGAGTGATACAAGGGGACGTTGTATCTATTCCCTGTTTGTCTGAATATAATTCAATAAGATGATCCATTAATAAGTCGGTTAAATATTCGAAATAAAAGGTTGCACTAAGACAGGTCAAATCGGACCATTTAATGCTGGTAAGACATAGGCAAAGTGGCTGGTGTAATCGTTGTGCAAGCGTTCAAAGTATACACAATCGCTAATTCAATCGATGGAACAAGTTTTCGTTCATCGCGCTCGCAACCCTCGTAAATTCCCTGATATAATAAAACACCCGTAAATACCAATAATGTAATTGAAAATCGCTATGTACAACCGTTCTAGCATACACATTTCAATTATTTGGACCATAACCTCATTATTGATAGATTGAAAACTCTTTCCTTAAAAATGCGATGTTATCTGATAATATAAAGCGCGGCTATTTTGAAAATCATGTGCACAACAGCAATATTACAGGCGGCAATGGACATGGCTAATCAGTTCAATCTATCCAAATCCACAATGTGCTATGGCCTATGAGACAGCTCTTACACAAGTGCAGTTTGTTAGAACATAGAACTGAGTGCTAGTAAACTAAATAAACACTGTAGTTAGATGAGACAAAATGTCCATACAGCTTAGATTATAATTAATTTTCACTTAGCTTATGAGGAAATTGAAAACATAGACTGATACAACATAGTATACGTGAAACAGTTGATGAATTCATTTTGTGTGTGAACGTATTTGCAGTAAAAGCAGTTCGTGGGAGAATGATAGAGAGGCTTTTATCTGTGCAGTCTGAAACAGCCACATCAGGCGACGAGAGAGAGACCGTAGACTATCACAGGTACTACTGCTGTTACTGCTGCTGTTGCTGCTGCTGCTGCTGCTGCTGCTGCTGCTGCTGCTGCTGCTGCTACTACTACTACTACTACTACTACTACTACTACTACTACTACTACTACTACTACTACAACGCGATACACAAGGTGGTATTTGATGATACAGTTATGTTTGTCTCATTGATTATGTTATATCCGTGTATGACCGTCTGTGTGCGCTTGTGTGTGTGTGTGTGTGTGTGTGTGCGTGCGCGTGCGCGTGCGTGTGTGTGTGTGTGTGTGTGTGTGTGTGTGTGTGTGTGTGTGTGTGTGTGTGTGTGTGTGTGTGTGTGTGTCCGCCCGCGCGTGCGTGCGTGCGTGCGTCCGTCCGTGATTGCTTGCGTGCGTGCGTGTGTGCGTTCGTGCGTGCGTGCGTGCGTGGGTGCGTACGTGCGTGATTGGGGATGAGTGGGTGGTTGGTTGGGTGGGGGCGAGCGTGCGTGGGTGCATGCGTGCATGCGTGCGTGCATGCGTGCGTGTGTGTATGCGCATGTGCTCATGCGTATGAGGGTGCGTGCGTGCGTGCGTGCGTGCGTGCGTGCGGGCGTGCGTGCGTGCGTGCGTGCGTATGAGTGTGTGCGCGCGCATGCCTGTGTATATTCTTTCATCTAATGCAGTGCGCGCGTACGTCCGTGTGAGTGTGTGTGTGCGCTCATGTGTATGTTTTTGCATCTAGTGCATCATGCTTCCAATTGATATATTTGTAGAACAGCCTGGGGTGGTCCCTCTAGACATGAAATAAGTGGGCATCACAAGTCAGGATATGGATCTAACCTATCACTGAGAAATAGGTATCTAAAGTATATATATATATATATATATATATATATATATATATATATATATATATATATATATATATATATATATATATATATATAAATATATATGACGGGGAGATGATATATATATTGACACATGCAACACCTCCCTGTCATATATATACACACAGGAACCTGTACACACTCGCGCGGACCTGCGGACAAATATGCACATAAGTCGCACGCGCGCATGCACGCACGCACATGCGCATGTACGCACGCACGCACGCACGCACGCACGCACGCACGCAGGCACGCACGCACTCACTCACGCACGCATACACGCACGCATTCACGCACGCACACAGACGCACGCACACAGACGCACGCACACACGCACGCACGCACGCACGCACGCACGCACGCACGCACGCACGCACGCACGCACGCACGCACGCACACACACACACACACACACACACACACACACGCACATACATACATACAACACACACACACACACACGCACGCGCGCGCACGCACGCACGAATGCACACAGGCAATCAAGCATGCACGCACTAACTCACACACGCACGTAAGCAAGCAAGCAAGAAAGCAAGCAAGCGCGCACACACACGCACAAACACACAAGGATGCTTACGTATGCATAATCAATAATATTAAATCTCAGTACTAAGTCTTATTTATCAGGACATACATTTAACCATAGGAGATACTGCATGACAAAAATGGAATATTATCTAACTTAATTTGAACACAGGCGAGCGCTATTTCAGATGTATTATAAAATTAATATATACAATTCACACATAATTGTATAAGTGCGCAGTGACAAATACATACTGTAATGACTGTACGGATCCAAAAATCTTTGTAGGAGGGGTCCGATTGGTCACTCACGTATCAGACTTCATAGTAACAATGTGTCACTTGTTAGATAGCGAAGTCTGGCACGAATGAGGCAAATGGCCGATAGTAAGCCTCTAAATGCTATGTCTTTGGTTAATTTGCAAATTAATACATATTAGTTTTAAAATTCTCACCTGCATAGTCACCCTAAAATTGAAATTCTGGGAATTCATGGTCAAAAGTATTAAAATCGATTCAAACACGTATGCAACGGGGGATTCCAGTCTCTCACTTCTCAGTCAATCATATGACATCATAATCACCTACGTCAGTGTTGGCTGACGCCATGATCAATTCCGTCATGAATGACTCGATTTAGTCCGTCAGGCTGTATGAATTGCATGTCTTTACTATTTAATAAATATGCTGTTGAAAATTTAAAAACTAATTTAACTGGGCGTTTTGCTGTATAGTGTTCAGGAACGTCATAGTCAGGGGCGCAGGTTGTAGCGTGGTTAAAGGTGGGCGGGGCATAGCTAAATCTGGATTCTCCATTACTCTTATCCTTTTGCGGCTGGGCTATTCTTTTCATAACGTGTAGCACACTCTATGGTCTCTGGCTAGAGAAGCGTTCATGGCAGTAATATTATTCACAATCCACGCTCCAACGTGACATGTGCTTTTGAATCGTCATTGCATCGTTTCAGAAAATCTCTCTCTAGATCATCTGATCATGAAACTAGTGGGTCAAGCAAGCAGACTGAACAGTTCCTAATAAATCAAAGGTAACATAATCTAATCTTGCTATATGGGTTTGACTATTGGTAGGTCCACCGCATTTGTGCTAGAGCCTGATTGTAATTGATAAGATTATTAGGCTTCCGTGTTGCAGGTTGGCAGCCTGGTGTAATTTTTCTGAGTATTATTTTTTTTTATTCCGATGCGAATTTTTAAAGATCTTCATAACCGCTGATTGCACTGGACTGAAATGTGGCAGGCTGTGAATATACCCTAGCCTCTTTAAAGTTTGAAGGCAGTAAGTTGCTTTTGAGCATATTTAACAATCGTCTATAAATACACTGCCAACTACTACTACTACTACTACTACTACTACTACTACTACTACTACTACTACTACTACTACTACTACTACTACTACTAGTAATCCCCACCCCCACAAGCCCGCCAAAAATCAACAGAATCCGCAAGAATTGCAAGTTTATAAATATTGAATAACTTCAAAACCAGTTTGCCAATCGAAGAATCGACGCATTCACACATTTACTTATAGATGTTCGATCATCCTTAACAATTTTACTGCTGGATTACAAACCACCATTTGACCATTTATTGGTGAATTGTAAGTCACCATTAACCCCTTTAGTGCTGAATTTCAAGGCACAATTAACCCATTTATTACTAAATTACAGGTCTTACCTAATCATTTTACCGCTGAATTACAGACCTCCATTAACCCATTTACTGTGCTGCTTTAATCATTTTACTGACGAATTGCAAGTTTCCATTAACCCTTTTACTGCTGAATTTCAAAGCACAGTCTCAGTTAACAATTGTATTGCTAAATGGCGAGTGTCAATTACCCATGTTACTGTTGAACGCACGTTGTCATTAACCTTTTTACTGCTGAAGTTCAAAGCGCAATTAACTCTTTTACTATTGAATTGCATGTCTCAGCTAACAATTTTACTGATGAATGGCAAGGGTGAATAAACCCGTTTACTGCTGAATAGCAAGTTTCAATTAGCCTTTTTATTGCTGAATTTGAAAGCGAAGTTACACCCTTTACTGCTAAATTGCAAACTGCAATTAAGCCTTTTAGCACTGCATTACAAGTCTCAATTACCCCTTTTAAGGCTGAATGGTAAGTGTAAATTAACACGTTTACTGCTGAATGGCAAGTCTCAATTAACAGTTTTACTGCTGAATTGCACGGCGTAATTAACATTTTTACTCCTGAAGGTACATGTCAATTACTCCTTTTACTCCTGTATGGCAAGCGTCAATTAACCCTTTACTGCTGAATGGCATGTTTCAATTAACGCGTTGGGCCATATTTTGCCAACCTTTGCCCGTTTATCATAGTTTCTGAATGCTTTTATCCATGTTCTGTTTTCCGTCCATTTAATCCATTTATAAACAGTTTTTGAAGGTTTTTTGGCTGTTTTCAACCAACTAAAGACAAATTTCGGCAGATCTTTTAGTATTCTAGACCTTTTCGGCTTAACGCTCATACTAATGAGCTATTTTACTTAGCCATTGTATCTTTAGTCTCGACTGCTGACTTGTCAGCATTCCCTGATAGGTTGCATGCTGTTGCGGGTACGAAAATGTTAGTGATTGAGCTACAGCTTCGGGGAGCTGGCTTGGAAGCCGTCCACAGTAAGTTACAGATCTAGGTATTATTATTATTATTATTATTATTATTATTATTATTATTATTATTATTATTAATACTGATAAATTCACAGCAATTCTAACAAAAAATAGAACCTCACATGCTACTAAGGATACATAAGAATTAATACCTGGCAGTGGATGAATTTTGATTGGTCTTTCTTTTCATATCGCTTGTTGTAATTGCCGAAAAATGTATATTCATCAAATTAAAACATGGTTGATGTTACAGAGATTAACTGCACAGACGTTTAAAGCATATTGCTGTAGGAATTAAATTTCATTAATAAAATAGAGGGATACAGTCTTCCTGTAAAATTTATGATGCCATAATAAATTACATCTTAAGTAGGCTGACGTCGCAATTTAAATATAATGAATGACATATCTAACACCGTCATTAATGTTTAATAGTCCATCAAGTTGTACAATAATAACCATTCTGTTGAATATTTTGGAACCAATCTGACTGAGCAGGGAGTTCGGTGTTCGATTGATCACAACATGGGCGTATCGTAAGTGGAGCTTAGGTAGAGAATGGCGGGCATAACTAAAACTGGATCCACCCATTATTCAATAATTAAAACTCAGGATAAAAACCACGGCTGATCACCTATCTTTCTTAAAACAATCCAGCACCACCAGATCCCAAATGCCATCATATTTAAGCAGTGTTTCGTGAGATTTGATTTCCACTGTTTAGTATTTAATACATCGATTAAACCACGAATGTAATTAATCTGTCATTCAGGTTCCATTGATAAATGAAAGCATATCAATTAATGCTACTTAATGGAAGAATACAGTTTTAGCTATGCTCCGCCAATATCTAGCTAAGCTCCACCTACAGCTCGCTCGTGTTGCAATCGATCACTCCCTAATTGACTCATTGACTATCAATTCTCAGAAAACTATACAGGTAAGCTGTTGAATATTTTCAGCAAGAGCGCCTGGTCATATCAGTTTCAAAATATTCAACGACATGCTCATTACAACAACGCTTAGTTCCTCATCAATTAAGCGTTCGTGACGAATTTATCTACGTCTTTCCTAACGACAGTTATTATGACGTCATCCT
This sequence comes from Chaetoderma sp. LZ-2023a, assembly GCA_034401795.1. Taxonomy (NCBI): domain Eukaryota; kingdom Metazoa; phylum Mollusca; class Caudofoveata; order Chaetodermatida; family Chaetodermatidae; genus Chaetoderma; species Chaetoderma sp. LZ-2023a. The sequence goes on along the minus strand of CM067360.1, from coordinate 45,526,047 downwards.
ACAAGTCACGTAGCTGATTATGGTGGCATATGATTGATAGATAAACTAGAAAGGTCCATTACAATTATTGATCTTGAAAAAAGCATCTTTGATCGTTAATAATATTGATCAATTCTTATCCATAGGACGAGTTTGAATCATTCAATAGTGGATGACCCAGAACATGAATTCTATAGCTCTTCAACATCATTAGTGCTTCAAGTAAATGAGGAATCAGGGCACATTAATAAACTCATTGATGACGAGACGGCTCAAATTGGAGGTGTAAGTTATTTATATTTTGATGCAGTAATGCTTACATCAGAAAAATATAATATTATCTGTGCCATGTAGCGTGTGTTTGCTCTGCAACATCACATACTGCGTGTCCAAATGTCTATACACAATGATTGCAATGCAGACATTTCGACTATACATTAGCAATTTGTAAATCGCTCTTAATATTAATGGTCTAGTGGATCACGTCAGAGTTCAATGATAAGGAAAAATCATAAAAAGATTTTGTCTGAAATTAATCATTCGATCTCTATGTCTGTCTCCTCTGCTATGATAATAATAATATCTATTATGATCCGCACAATGTGTTAGTAGCAATGTGAAAAGCCCCGCATGGAATAGGTGCCAAATCGCACATGTTCACTACAAGAGATATGTAAGGTATCGACAGTATGAATTCTATCAAATAACATGTAGTTCAAAACTGGCGCCATGGGGACTGACAAATTTGTTTGGCTTGGAAATGCTCCGGATTAGTTAGATTAATTTTCTATTTATGAGACGAATAGAGGAATCCAGTTTTAACTATGCCAACCCCCCCCCCCCCCCCCCTTCCCACTACCCCCCCCCCCATCTCTATCTTTGCCCCTTTTGTGATCAATCGGTCTCGGAGTCGCAATTCCCAGAAACCTATACAGGTAAGCTGTTGAGTATTTTGAAACTAATTTGACTAGACGCTGTTTCTGCCTTTGGATTCCCTTATTCAGTCTTTTGTTTATAGAGGACTCCATTTGTGGATGTTCATTTGTCGTTGAACAGAATATATGACTTATAATAGTTGGAGTATGCATACTATCACACTTCTGGATTTTCTACGTTGAAGGCATGCTAGCCAACATAAATCTACAAGATAAACATGTCTAATTAAAATCAGTTATATATTCCAATCTGGATATAATATAATAGATTTAATATTTTAGATCAAATGGGCAATATATATGACCTACATCAAAGCTACAACATATTGGAGAGCGAGTCTCATGGTCCTCTTCTACGCTATGAATCAAGCATGCATTGCTGGTGGTAGTCTTTGGTTACAAAAGTGGACCGATGACCAGACACTAGCAAATATTTCTATCTCGCCTGACAGTCCTGAAAAACAGAGGTTGAACAATATGTACGTAGGCATCTATGGCATGTTCGGCGGATTGCAAGGTTAGATGGAAGTCTTATTATGTGAATCATAACATTTAGGATGCAGATGAGCATAGTATGAAAGCGTTTTTAAATCTTAATATCAAAAAGGGATAACTTTTCAATGTAACATATAGCATGTAAATGTTCAATGAATAGAATTGTTTGAGACTATTTGCACCATTTTCATGAATAGAAATGGGAAATTACATGCATTCGGATATTAATATTTAGAATAAAAATCAATATACAGTGCAGCTAACATAGAATCCTTCACCAATAACCACACAATGTTACCTTCTTCGTGGACGTATTGTTTAGCACATTCATATATAATCATCCTTTCCTGTTGTTATAGCCTATATTACATTTTTCGATAAAATACGGTATTATAGAGCAATGTGCCATTGGGTCTATCTGAAAGTTATTGGTACTACACCTCAAGAGGTGGTTGACAAATGACAAGTTGCATGTGTAGATTGGACGTTCTATTTGAGAAGTCCCAATCTGGAAAATAAATAGAAATTCAAAGGCATCTCATATCTCTTACACATATTTCTCTATTTAATTAGACACGAGAGCTTTAACAAAATAGAGCTGTATTTAACACAAAAGTAGTCAAACAATGGAGGAATCCAGTTCTAGCTATGCCCCGCCCACATCTTGTTACGCTCCACCCACGCTCTGCCCGTGTTGGGATCGATCGATACCTGCACTACATGAATCTCATTTTCCAGAAAACTATACAGGTAAGCTGTTGAATAATTTGAAACTAAGTTGCCTGGGCACTGCTGGTGCCAGTCGAATTAGTTTAAAAAATTCAACAACATCTTTATTAACTAGTAAAGACATACAATTCGTACAACTTGACAGACTATTAAGCTTTTATGACGGACTAAATCACCCCGTTCATGACGTAATTGATTATGACGTCAGCCTACATGTGGCGTTGTTAATTATCACGTCATATGCTTGACAGATAAACTGGATTCCTCTACTGATCACCCCACTTCTCCAATCAAGAATATCACTCTAAAATACTCAATCCTAAGCTAACCAACTCTGTATTCAACTGTGTTTGCTGTTTGAGAAAAGCTTCATAATCATGTAGCATAATTTATTTTGTTTTCAGCTATATTTATCTTTGCTTTTGCAATAATGATGGCATTCACTATGGTCAGAGGGTCACGTACATTACATCATGATATGCTGAGAAATGTTCTCAAGTCACCAATGTCATTCTTTGACACTACACCCGTAGGTAGGGGCATCCACTTGATTGACTTAATACTAGTTAGTTAAACATTTTTGAAGGTTTGGAATTCATTTGCCCTCGATGCTGACCTGTTGTGATCTTATATACTTCATTCAATGGCGATCAAATATAGGTAAGTATCACATATTTAGTTATTCTTGCTGAAATGATATGAAATATGTGTGTCGCTACCAGCTGCCAGCAGCATATTGATACCAACGAGTATGGTTCTTTACAGCTTTGGTCCACGCGTCTGAAAAGATTTTCATATGGCACGACAAATGATATGTATTACATGATGATGATGTAGGCCTACCTAAGTCGTAATCCTGTATTCTTGTTGAGTTAAATTAATGTAATGATACGACAATGGGCCTTTCCATCTTTAGCTATGACCCGCCCATCTCTAGCTAAGCTCCACCCTCACCTCGCTTGTGTTGGGATCGGTCTATCTGAACTCTCTGATGATAAATTTCCAGAAAACTATACAGGTAAGCTATAACATATTTTGGAACTAATTTGACTGGGCGCTATTGCTGCCTATGGAGTCTAGTCAAATTAGTTTCAAAATATTCAACAGCATGTTTATTAAATGGTAGAGACATACAATTCGTACACATGTCGGATTATTAAGAGTTAAAGATGGGCCATATAGCATCATTTATGGCATAATAATTATGATATCATCAAACACACCGTTTAGCTGATTATGACGTCATATGACGTCAGATCATCGATGGATACTCTGGAACGGTGAATTCAGATATTTCGTAAAATTGGCTGCCCTATATAGTGAATGGGATCTCATGTTAACGTGTTAGCCAATATGTGCGTTAAAATAACAAAGTGCCATACATTTATGTGGATGAAATAGTCTTAGTGTAGACTAACTTCTTTAAACTGGTGTGTACTTAACATGCATCATTAATATTATGATTCTCTATTATAGGTCGGATTATCAACAGATTCAGTCGTGATATTGACAGTTGTGATGAAGATCTGCCATTTAACTTTTACAATTGGTTATCCAGAGCATTTCCCCTCATCACCACTGTAGTTATCGTCAGCATCAATCTGCCAATCTTCCTGGCAGTCATTGCACCATTACTCATCATATACTATTTTCTTCAGGTATGCCGACTGTATTGACTAATGTAAAGCAATTTTAGTTAGCATTTGCCATCAAATCATGTGTGATATTTATCTCATTAAAATAAGTAAAATCTCAGTATACAGTAATACAATCAATGGCCCTGTGTTAATGAATTTATGTTGCTGGAGACATAGAGCATATTGTACCTGTATTAGGCAGCGATCAATTCACACTTAAATTGAAATGGACAATTGTATGTTGAATGATCCGTGTCTTGGGATATTATTATTTAGATATGAGTCCTATATTTGAATTTTAGATAATCTCTACACTCCATATTTATTCTGTTGTTTCGCAGAAGTTCTATATTGTGACATCACGTCAGTTGAAAAGAGTTGAGTCGAATACACGCTCTCCAATCTTTAGCCACTTCAGTGAGACCTTAAGTGGTGTGGCAGTGATAAGGTCTTACCGACAGCAAGATAGATTCATTAAAACATCTGATAAACGAGTAGACAACAATCAAGTATTCTTCATATACGGACAAGCATCGAATCGGTGAGCTAAGCATTAAGTATAACTACTAGCATTGATTTAACCAGATTACTTTGTCAAAATATAAAAGACTTAATACCTGACTATAGATGTTCCCCATGATAGTTTGCATTTTTAAATGCCACTTGCTGTATAAGTGTTAGTAAATATTCTCAAAATCCTAAATAACAATATAAGCATTTCATTTACCTGTTCTTGTTTTCCAGTTGGTTAGGAGTAGTTCTTGATATGCTCGGCAATACGATGCTGATTGGGACCGCCATGTTTTCTGTTGTCAAGCGGAACACAATGACAGCCGGAACTATGGGATTGACTATATCATATGCACAACAATTTACCACAGCCTTGACCTATATCGTACGAGCTTCCTCTGATATTGAGACAAATATTGTATCAGTGGAAAGGATTGTGGAATACTGCAATACACCGAGAGAGGTAGAAACTATAGCATTAATTAATAATTAGACTACACGTTCTGATTGGCTGATTCATCTTCACTTGTGTTCAATCAAGTGATTAAAGATGCCCAAGAAGCATGTTCATGTAACATACTGTATGTAATTGTATTTTTCATATATCACATTAAAGAGGAGTTGTCTTACTCTTTGCACTATGAATTTTCTGAATCTCAATTTCAAGTTCACTATTCGGGTAAACTGTTGATCATTGCAAGACTAGGTTAACAGGAGCCTAGCGACAACAGCTCCCACAAAGATTAGCTTCCAAATATTCAACAGAATATTTGTTAAGTTGTAAATTAATTTTCGAATTAGACATTTTTGGTTGAAATGATTAAATACATGTGAAACTCATTGAAAGTCATTGTCAGAATAATTCTATTCCTATTTATATTTCTCTCACATATTCTAATCATTAATGCAGCATTCAGCCACGTACATGTATTTGTGCTAAATTTGTCAAGGATTTAATGATGTTCTCATTTAACACTATTCTTCATCTTATTATTATTCCACAATGTGGGCAATGGTAATCAATTTACAATTGACGTGTATAGTACGGTTATGTTGCAGGCACCATGGCGTATCTCAGAATTTGAACCACCTTCTGAATGGCCTAGTGATGGTATGATACATTTTCAGAACTATGCGACTCGATACCGTGCTGATTTGAACCTGGTCCTTAAAGGAATTACTGCAGACATCAAGGGTGGAGAAAAGGTGATATTAAATACATAAGGCACAGGATATAATGATAAATAAACAAGTGCAATTAATGCGCCATAAATGGTTTTGCAAATAAATTCGACAAACCGCCTTATCACATTTGCAAAAATGTTGGTCCCGATCTCAGGATAGTTCATAATAAGTGACCACACGCAAACAATAGCATTTGAGGACAACGGCTTACATAAAAGATTGTATTGATATCAGCATTCTGGTATAGATCTCGCCTTAATCACATTACTTATCATTCATTATTACTACAATACATTTTTCCGATAATAGATTTTGTATGTGCACCTTTTACCAAGCATATGGCATATTATCTTCAATATAAGAAATATGTTGAACATTTTAAAACCTATTTCAACTGGAACCCGTACCTCGTCTCAAATCCCATGAAATTTGTTTCTAAATACCCAACTGCGTATAACCTGTATGCAAATTTTGAAAGATGAAAACATAGGAGTCATGTTGTATACAATCACTTTTGAAGGCAATTCACATCGATCTTTAAGATGAAATAATGCGTCATTTGGTATTTGGATAAATTTATGGATACTGATAAAATGTTTGAATGGATGATGACATTTCTATTCTCCGTGATAGAGCTTAATACCAGAAATGTTATAGCCTAAGAAACTACCGGATCCTGATGAGGTTTTTACCACGAGGGGCAAAAAATATCAAACATGACAAATATTTTCCTCGCACACAAGAGCTAGTGGCTGAGTTCCCGGCCTCGCGAGGCCAGTAGCTCAGCTAGATTGCCCCGTGTGCGCTAGGCATAAGGTATACTGAGTAGCCAGATCGTGCTACAAATGAAGCCGACATTTCTGCAGGCTAGTATGCTGCACACCGTCAGGCTGAATCTACAGCCCTGTAGGCGACAACATCCACTCTAATAAAACATTAAGACTTATGCAACAGCCAAATTGTTTGCTTGTGCTACATGCCATGCACAATCCACACATCAATGAGTAAGACGAATGTACGAGCTCTTTGTCACATCCCAGCAGTGATCAGAGTGATAAACTGGCTGAACCAAAATGATTACACTGACACTATGATTTAGTGCTAATGATGACACGAATGAGAAGACAGCATTTGCTAACAATTTGATTTGCCACAAATGAACACCGGTCTTAGTAGAATTTCACATCGTAATTTGTCGAATCACCGGAACATGAGCCGATGTTATTGAAGCAATGAAACACATGAAACATAGCTGTGTGCATAATTTATTTAGCAACATATTTTGACTATTCTCTGCATTTGAAAGGTAGGAATTGTTGGACGAACAGGCGCCGGAAAGTCATCACTGATGTTGTCACTATTCAGGATTATTGAGTCTGCTGGTGGAATGATTGAGATTGATGGTCGCAATATCGCTAACATGGGACTTCACGATCTGAGGAAACGCTTAACTATTTTACCACAGGTACGCCACTCGAATTTTTATTGCGAATAAAACTGGCTGAACCAAAATGATTACTTTTTCTCACGTCGTCGTTACTGGCGCCTCAGCCTGCCGCCGCCGTCGTCTTAGTAGTAGTAGTAGTAGTAGTGGTAGTGGTGGTGGTGGTAGTAGTAGTAGTAGTAGTAGTAGTAGTAGTAGTAGTAGTAGTAGTAGTAGTAGTAGTAGTAGTGTCGTTGGTGGTTCTGGCTACAGAGCCCTATTTCATTTATTATTTTAGGATCCTGTGTTATTTTCTGGCTCACTTAGAATGAATCTGGATCCATTCGATGCTTATTCAGATGATGCAATCTGGACAGCACTAGAGCATGCACATCTAAGGAAATTTGTAACTGCGCTTCCCAACCAACTTCATTATGAGTGTGGAGAAGGAGGGCAGAGTTTAAGGTATGGTAATATCTATTTGCAATCCAACTGACATTACATATGCAGAGTGTGAAGCCATGTATTAGCTACATTTAGCAAAACATCCCATTATTAATAACAATTTTGTGTATTTCTAGTTGATAGTTTGCGTTTGTAAAATCTATTGTTTATATGCGGATTAAAATAAATGCTCAATTGTTCACTTGCGAATCTATATTCGTCTTCTTTTAATAAGCCCAGAATGGCGTGTAGTCTCAAGAAACGATTGTTTTGCGAAGGTCACTCACACAAATCGAGGAATCTGCTTTCACACAAATCGAGGATTCTGCTTCTTCGCACAAACATTGTTTGCTTATATAGCTAGCGAATTTCTAGGAAAACATTAAAGTTGCATCAAGTTGAGCAATTTTGAAGAAGATTAGACAAGGGTCGAACAATCGAACACTCAGATGCTGAGGTGACAAACTCGACTACAATCGACACCCAAACTATACATGTCGCCACATCCACTGAAAACCCCATTGAATAACTAGGGTAGAAATTTAAATTCTTATTACGGTTTAACAATACGGGCTATGAATATCTTTTGAGCAAACTTGAATGAGCAAAAGTCACTAGTTCTGGTTCGACCCATTCGGTAATTCCTGAGAAAAATAGGCTTCTGCTAAAGCTAGGTCATCTTTGGTGAAGTTATCGTCTGATTACTCAACGAATCAAGTTCGCTTGAGCAAAATGGTTAGTTACTAGGAACAGCGATGCCTATATCAGCGTTTACCTCAAGCGACTCAACTGTTTCTTGATTTTGCGAAAAGGCGCCAAGAGCCCTAGAAAATCCAAGAGAAACACCAATCAGAGGGGTGTACTCTCAGGTATTATTCCGTATTAATCCGTCATATAATCCCATGTTTACCATTAAAAATACTAATAAACCTAGAAATTATAAATTGATTTTCAGCATTTCACGCTTGCACTTCTAACAACATGATGTACTCATATGCGGCTTAATCCTTCCAAACCCGAGCTTATTGTATCTGCATTTCGGTACAAACATACAAGTAAACAGTAAATTATTCGAAAGTAATTTAACTGGAAGTTGTTGCTGCCTATGCATGATATTTCATGTATATGCAGGACATTTTCAAATTTGGCCAGTGGCGTTGAAAGTGTTGAAAACGCTGTTAAATCCTGATATAATGTGTTGCAGTGTTGGACAAAGGCAGCTGCTGTGTCTGGCACGGAGTCTCTTACGAAAGACAAAGATTCTTGTTTTAGATGAAGCAACCGCAGCAGTTGACATGGAATCTGACGACCTCATTCAACAAACCATCAGAGAAGAGTTCAAGGACTGTACAATTGTAACAATTGCTCATAGACTGAATACCATCATAGATTATGATAGGTAAATTCTCGTATATTTATGTGTTGATAGATTAATTACATGCATGCATGCCAATATATAAACTGCCGCCACAACCACCATACTACTACTACTACTACTACTACTACTACTACTACTACTACTACTACTACTACTACTAATACTACTACTACTACTACTACTACTACTACTACTACTACTACTACTACTACTACTACTACTACTACAACATCAAATACACAATTTCTTTGTTTTGTCACAATTAAGCTGTGGCGTATACGCCATTTCTATCGAAGATTTACACGACCTAGGGTTGCAATAAATTTGATCTGAAATGCATGTCTGTACTTGGCACATACCATGCGTTTCACAGTTGGCTTGCCACACTATTTTACAACATATTATTTAACTACTGATAATAATGCCATATGTTGGATTGCAGATATACTCAAAGTTGAAACAGATAATTTTTGTGCACATGTTCGGTCTTTCTTGCACAATGTAACATAACCCCAGTGACCGTATTCGCGAAGAGGACGTAACTTACGCCTGGCGTAACCTACGTCCTAGAGTTACACCTCATAGTAACGCCGTATTCACGAGGAGGAGCGTAAACTAAATAAATACGTCACTGTAATGTATGTAGGCCAGAATTCATTGGTGACATAGGCCGCTTATTGACGTAGTACTGTATACGTCAACAGTTGTCAAAATTTGTGGCCTTCACTACAGCATGGAATCCTGAATAGGATAGCTACCATTAACTCAAAGTTTAGTACGTAAGCTTAATACTAATAAATAAATAAATGTATAAATAATATTTATTCGGACGTTCTATCGAGGCTGACTGACCAAGCATATAACCATTCCATTAGTAAAAGTGCTGCAAAAACGCATAATCTTTGTATTCTTACAACTTTTACTTAGCATTCTGATACCCTTTCTGGGAAAACTTGACTTGAGCGCAGCGCGTCATTCAGGCCGTTCACGTGCCTTCGTTGCCAGACAATGACGTATCGCGCTACCGTATTTACCAAATTGGTTCAGCTTCACATTCAGCGCACCATGTGTGCTTTGAATACAGAAATAAGAAAAGTATTCAGCTAAAATATAAAATAAAACGACAGCTATGGAATCACATTAACTAACACTATTAGTATTTACAAAAAGTCAGCTAAATGCAAATTCAATTTATAAAATTCGTTGTATCCGAATTTCGACTAAAATGCAAGACTGCGTCGAAAACGCTGCAAATAATGACTTACGCCTTGTAGTTGGAAGGCATAAGTTAGCCCGATTTTATGGATGGGTGTAAGTTATGCCCTTTCCGTGAATACCAACGTACGCCACATTGGGGGCTTAATCCCTAGTCACGTCGCTTCTATGGTGTAAGCCCTCTTCGTGAGTACGGCCCCAGGCCTAATGGGATGTATTATTGATCAGTGTCTGGTAATAACTCTCAATCGGCGAACTGTGCGAGTAATGTGACCAACATAGAAGGGCATGATTAACGCTGGAATATTAAATAAAAGGTGATGGTACTAAGCTGCACTAATTTCGCCATTCTGGAAGATTTGCTACCGTCAAATTGGAAAGCGACTAGAGTTGAAAGAACTTCATTAAGTGTTATTTATTTCAGAATTCTTGTTATCCAAGATGGTCTTTTGAAGGAGTTTGACAGCCCTAGTAATCTGCTCCAGGACACTAGCAGCGAATTCTATGGTATGGCCAGAAATGCCGGGCTTGTTAAATAAAGCGATGTAAGACTCTCCAGAAGAAATACGGATGTATATAATATAAGTCAAATACAAACCATTTAATTATCATTGAGAGTTTTCTTGCTAGGATGAGGGATGCTATGATGTGACACGGCCATACTCTTCTATCTATGATTACTCGAGTACCAATGTGCGTGTGTTGCATGGGTGTTGGGATGTGCGCAGATGAGACGAGCAGAGCCGGATTTAGCCTACTTGGGCCCCACGGCTATTAATTCATGGGGCCCATTGTTCAGGCACCCCAGATATTACAGGGGCGGATCTCGGATTGTGTTAAGAGGGGGTCCGGGGTTCATCCCCCAGACAATTTTGAAATCTAGATGCACTTGGTCAATTTCTTCAAACTTCTGACCTCAGAAACCCCTCTAGATAAGTCATTGGATACCAGAGATGGAACAAGAGCTGAGTGGGACAGATGCCAGCGGTGGAACAAGCGCTGGGCGGGACACGATACTGATTCTGATAGTGATAGTGACACTGGCAACTGAGCAACATCTCCATGCTGGCTCAATTCCATCTTTCCAATCCCTAATTATTATTACAGTATTTTGTGTAGGTTGTTTGGGTGGGGTTGGGGTGACTGTATACCATGCAAACAAATAAATATCCAGCCTGAGAACAAATCGGATTATTAACCTATGTTGAAACGTTTGATAGAAGTTAGCAAGTTAATAGTATATCCTTCAATACATCCCAGATAGTGAGATTCATTCGGCCTCACACTCTCCTGAATATTGCAGGATATAATTGGCAACTTGCTAGTATAGCTCGCCGGGTAGAGTCGGGCCGTTCCAGTGTCTGGTAATAACTCTCAATCGGCGAACTGTGCGAGTAATGTGACCATTATGCCTGTCCATAGCAATTTCGTGGTCTATGGACTTACAATATTTGATTGGTGACCTAAAAATTAAGTCTATACAATTCGTTTACCTAAACAGACTGCTAGATAAAAATGAGCATATGGAAATACAAGACATAGAGACAGCCTAATGCACTTTTAAATGCGGGACTCCCGGAGGTACCACACAGACTCCTAGGTCCGCAGAGGTATCCCCACAAGGGAGGCTCCCGTACACGAGATCACTAATTAACTTAATATAAGTTATTATACCTCTAAGCGGAAAAGGAAAGAAAACGGCGAAAAGGTTATGTGATTCGTACGAGCACTACTCCTGATGCTATTTCTGGGTGAGAAGTAGTAGCCTCGCACAGGCCGTCGTCAATGAATCCTTGCCAGAGGTTCTGTTTTACATGAAGACGGGACGAGCGATTCCCGAAGGATTCCCACGCTGCCGTCTTATGTAGTTTTAAGTATGCTGAATTAGTCGGTGCCACTCTTATTTATGTGAGCCTTCTTCTATGTCTAACCTAACATTTAGTTTTTAGTGACAAGAACTAATTTAGGCCGCAAATGGCACATGCCTTACCTAAGTTTTAGATACGGCTGTCATTGAGAACGGATGTCCTAAGACATCAATACTGAAGACAGCGTGCATACATGTTATTTCACAAGACCTCCGAGTTGGGTGAGAATCCGAACATCTTGCTCCATAACCACATAAAACGTCACAGGGCAATGGTTACATTTTACATAAACAGTTTAGGCAACTGATCTATCATTACGGTGGGGGTAAGAGAGACGAATACCCACCGTGAATGTCCTTCCTGTAAGGGCGTGGCGGATCCTAACATCATGCCCAGACATTCTTACAAAATTCGGTGGGGATGCGTATCTCGCCCGTCACCAGGTCCTATGGAGCTAACTTCTTAACCTGATGTTAGGTTTAAATGCAAGTTGCCCAATTATGCACTGCAGTGCGGGGGAGACTTCCTTAAAGATGAAAAAGAAAATAAGAATTAAAATATGTTTTCGCAGTGCTTCTTACATTGGCAAGGTTATCTAACTACTAGGTATCCGAAGATACACCGGAAATGTATGTGACGCCACACCCTGGCCATCACCACTCGGAAACCCCAATAGTTTCCAATGGTCGGATCAGTCCATGGTGCGGATAGGGATATCCAAACAATTAAGAAGCCATAAGGCTTAGTGGAACATGAAGAGCAACAATGACTTATAAATATGAGGCCTAATAGGTATGTTGGCCAATTTTACACAACCTTGCCGGAGTGCGGGGCTAAATTATTGCAACTGCCGAAAAAGAAGCGTACACTATGTGTTTCTGGATGAAGAAATTGTCTCTAATCATATTAAACCTATCCTATCGAGCTGAATAGAAAGGCTTTTTAGTCAGTAACATGCTGGCCTAAACAGAGTTATAGCACGGACAGCGACCTCAGTGAAAAAATGTTGGTGGCGGGAGAACGTGATGTATATATAAATGTTGCTGTATAGTGCTTCCTACGTGCACTGCAGTTCTATATTTTCTATAAATAAACAAAACATATGAACGAATGGCTACTCGCCATATATAAGACTAACTGGTACAAATAATACAGAGTGAAATGATTAGAATAATATATATATAGTACAGGTTGGAAGACCTACTACGGTACGGTTATAAACAGATAAAGAAATTATAAATAGCAGTCCTAAGACCTTATGGTTCCTTTTAGTCATCGGGACCATTTACATGAATAAAGTATAATTATTACAAATTTAACTAACGGAATAATCAAGATGTTAAGTATAGTTACTTGAATACTCGGTAGCCATTCTTAATGATGGGCTATCGTGTTACTGAAATTGATACCTCATCCTTGGTGTGACGTGAGTTGACGCATGCTCTGGGAGCTGGAAAGTTCCTGCATGTCGGTTCCCACAAACAGGATTCCCACATGCAGTCCAGGACGGGACCGGATCGAACTCAGAACGGTAATCACAATATGGGAATGTCTAATGAGCAGTCAGTAAGTGATACAATAACATTACTGCTAGAAAGAAAGTTCCCGTACACCGATGGTACAGATGGAAGTTAAGAACAACCCGTTCATAAGCGGGGGGGGGGGGGAGGCGGGGGGGGGGGGGTAGGGGGGGGGCGGGATGTTGTCGAATATGGATTAAGATACATAACTAAGCTTATGGTGCGGGGTACGTCAGTTAGCTCGAAAGATGTACCGGGCAAAGTTTACTTGCTGCGCTCAAAAGGTTTAAATAAACCTGCACGACATCAGTGCTCGGGAAGGTTGAATAACCACTTTTTGGCGTGGCCAGCAGATCCGGCGAGTTATCCACCAAAGAACATCGCTGCCTCTACATCTGTAGAATAACATATCTAGGCCGGGAAAGGCCTCACCACAAGTTTGTGTTCGGAGTTAGTTCTTGATTTATTCTTGAACATTCTTGAACTATGTTATCAAAAGTTCCAAAAATTCTCCCGTACAATGGCGAGATCCAAAATTGCTTTAGGTGCGGTGGGTTGGATTGCTGCTAACGGCTACATGAGAGAAACTTCCCGAGACAGAGGTAATGTACTTAATGCCTGTCTTACCGATTTTGAAATGGTTTACAGATTCGGAAAGCCCGTCGAATTCTAGTCTTGATGGATGCCAGATCCGGCGGGAAAAAGTAATTATAAAGAATTACAATGTATCTACTTGGTACACTAAAAGCGCCATCCTATACTTTTAGTTTTGATTTTTGACCTGGAATTATTTTTCAAGGTCTTTTCTTTTTTTGGTTTTGTTTTAATATTTTGGTGCGTGCTTTTTAACTTTATTTAGCCAATCATTTCCTAAATAATAGCTCGCATGGGTGCTCTCTTTGGGTGCAGATAATTATTATCTCCGCAGAGAACATCCAAGCTCCAATGTACCACACTTTAAGTTAAGATATAATAATATATATTTATAAAATATAAGGTTCCACGGTACATATCCTTATGGGATATTAATATCACAAAATTACTTGCGCACCCTGGATAAATAAAGGGGTACGCAATATGTATATTGATTAATAAAAATATTTGTGCCCGTTATAGCGGGTACACAATGGGCAGCTCTCGCTGACCCCATAGCCGTCCTGACATCTAAGACAGGAAGAAAAATAAGAAGAAAATAGAATATAATAATAAAGCAAAAAGTTAGTTTATCAGGCATCCCCAGCATAGCTGAGACTGCATGATGGGATTATGACATTATTGCACTGCGGGGTGTTGTATACTTTACGTAGCACATGACGTTCCTACAACACCGGAGTCCGCAGTGATCATTTTGTATGAGACACAGCTGGGCAACTAAGTTGCGCAGCTGTGTAGGATAACTGTAGTCATCCTAGGGACGGGATTCAATTGATCTAACAAATATAATAATAAGAAAAGTATTTAAAAAATAAATAAAAATTAATTTTCCATGAGTCGCACCACTGTGTTCTGCTATAACACAAACGATCACACGTCTGCCAAAAAATTTCCCCACTGAGTCTGGGTCCCGCGACTGACGGTGGTTGGTCGCGGTGGATGAATTATTAATGCTGAGATGAGTTCACTATTACTGGCGCTTCCTGGAATGTCTGAAGTGATACTTGGGGGAATATTAGTGTCTATAGTGTCTTTAGCGGTTACTTCTGGTGTCACAATGTCTGTTCGTACAGCGGCGATGGTTTTAGTTGGTGTGGAGATTTCTGATGTTGCGGTCTTCATAATGGTCAGTGTGGTTGTGGTGGTTGTCGTGGTGATGGCTGAAAGTCGTATTACGGGCCGAGGCAGTGATGCGGATACAGATGCGGTAGGTGATGACATCTTCCGGGATTTGGCGTACTTCAGCAGGTGAATCGCGGTGACATTGGGCATGGGCTGTATGTCTTGTGTGTGCGCGATACGTCTCTTTCCCACGTATGGTCGCGCTGGCATATTCCCCTTCCCGATTGCTGGGTCGGAATGACTAGGATGCGGATGCTGGATAACATGTGTCAGAGTGATGCTGATAGAAGTAGGCTTTGATAGTCCTGGTCCCTCGTCTATGGTCAGGTCGGGAGGAGATTTTGACTGTGGGTATCTCGGGATCTCCATCTCCGTAGGCGACATAATGACTACCGATATAGGCTGACTGGCTGTGATTGCTTTGGATAATACGGGTGCGGGTGTAGTGGCTACAGTTGTGCTGCTGGTTAATGATGCGGGTGCTGCTGGACTGGATCCCGCGGAGGACTTCTGCTTTTTACTCTGCTTCAGGACCGGTGTAGATGTGGTGACTGGATGCGGCATAACACTTCCCAACACGACTGAAGGTAGAATTTCATGTCTGGCTGCTGACACGTTTGCTAATGTAGCCGCGGGAGGACGATGACTAATGGGATGTCTGCAGGTAGTGTTTTTCATGCAGGCCATCTTCTCGGTCGGGAGAACTTTGACCGGTAACCGAGATTCGAAATGGGAGGCTAATGTGGCACGATCCTCGCTTTCTTCTCCGGGAATCAACGTCAGTTCTAACACATGGTGTTTATGATGGAGCACATGGGTTACTCCGTAATGGGTGACTGTGTAGAGATATTGACACATTATACAGAAGGCTGTATGAAGGAGATGATCCTCATTAACATGAAGAGTGAGGTCGGAATTTCGCGTAAAAGTTCTGGTACACGGTTCTACGCTAGCTAATAATGAGCTGCACGGAAATCTTTTTGTAACTGGTACCGATTCTTCTTCAGATGAATCCGACAATACTAAATCTTCGAGGAGTGACATCTCGTTCCCGCATGGTAGTTGGTTGTGGGAACCTTAATTAAACCCTAAAACCCTATCTCTTCATTTTAACTTTCCAGGCCAAGTATTGTATTAATGAATTAATAATAAAGAAACAGCAGAATTTAGTTTTCGACATGAAAGAAGCCTAGTTCTATTTGTTCTTCCCTGGTGTCGAGTTTTGACAGGAAGACGAAGTTTCAGAGCGCGCTTCCTCCTTTTATATGATTTAGTGACGTCATAGATGGTGGATGACCACACCTGGAAGTTTTGAAGATGATTCGATCGGCCCTATATGGAAAGTTTTTCTCTTTCCTATTCCATGCATCAAGGGATCAATTCTTCCCGTATAAAGGGAGTACTTTTAATTATGAGAGGAATGGCTCGGTAACTTAGTCCTAATTTAGCGCATTTAAAATTCTCCGATCAACAGAAAAACAGGGTACTACTTATACCTGCGGAGCATCACCTTTTAATTAGCATGATGCGGTTTTACAGATTGGATGCTTATAAACGTGCCTGTTTAATTTCAGGCTGGAGCGCCCGATGGGGTGTGTGGGCGCCTGGTGACGTCAGCGGTAATTATCCTGACTCACCCTCACCACTCCTCCATCGCGCTGTGGTAGTCGTGTATTTGGGTATAACCGAGTACGTGTGTGATGTACGCGCAATGATGAATTGACGTATCCAGACCTGAGGGCAAGTGTGTTCGTATGTAACTGACGTTCTGACGTTCTGTCTGTGGTGTGATGTCCTGACTGCTCACGGGGGGATGTGGTAGGCCTATTGAAGAGGGTGGCCTTTGGACAGGGGGATGTGGTCATCTCCCATTACACGATGGTTGACATCTTGTCGTAGTTTTTATACACTGGGAAAATTCGAGCCGAGAGTCTGCTGAACAGGCTCCTTCCCTGCCCATCGCGGGGGGTATTGTTGGTCAGTGTGACATGGGATGCCACCTCCTCTGTAACAGCAGTCTCTCTCATATCTAAAGATTGACAGTCAACAGACGACGAGTGGAGTGTGAACTGGACTGGGCCGGTGATGTCCGAACTTGGTGTGTAGATTAGGGATGCCAGTTGGAGCTGGGGCATGGGTGCGGCGACGGATAGGGGTGTCGCTTGGTTGGGGATTGGTTTGGCGATTTGGGGGCATGGTCGGGTACACCTTGTTGTACGGTTTTGCTGTTCTAGACACGCCAAGCTTTCATCTAGCCTCTTCACTTCCATGCTATTCATCACATGTTCCACCCCACAGAAAGTATGGCTTGGGTCAGCCTCAGCTTCCGCTTGTGGTAACTTTATAATGGGGGGGGGGGGGGTTGGGGGGACATAGCATGAAGTGGGTGGGAGTGGGAAGAGATGGGGGAACAGCTTTTCCATCCAGTCCCTTAGACATCACAAACAAAAGGTTTTTCAGATACGGCTTCCCAGATCGAGTAGACCCATGCTGAGGAGGGAGAGGGCGAGTACATATCTCGTCATTGTCCCCAGCATTAGCTGCTTGTTCACCCGCATTCTGCCTTGGTAGAAGGTGGTTGAACGGGCACTGTGGTGCTCTGCGCTAATCGAGGGAATACTATTTTCCGTAGAAATATCTGTCGGGGGTACCGGTGTCACATAAAACGCCCAGCATGAGCTCTGGTGCTGGGTCGTCACTGACACATGGTTTAAGTAGATCGAAGTGGATGACTGAGGTCAGGCCATCCGAAGCACGGATGTGGTAGGTGACGTCCGACGTCCTACCTACTACCACATATGGGCCTTTCTAATGGTAACTCAGTTTACTTGGCACGGTTGCAGACCATCGTGAATCATGTACCCATACCATCCTTCCTGCTTCATAGGGATTTCCATGCACCCTCCGGTCGTGCCATATCTTTTGCCGCCGGTGTGCAGTGGATAAGGTTCTCTCATTAACTCATGGACTTGTTCTATCCACTGCCTCAAGAGTTCAACATAGGGAGATGGTGAATTTTTCTCCTCTGGTATCTGGGGCATAGCCAGGTCCAGGGGTAAGGCTAATTCACGGCCTAACATTAACCAAGCAGGGGTATAGCCCATGCTGGAATGTACTGAAGTGCGGTAGACCATGTGTACATATGGGAGCCGTAGATCCCAACCTCTACAATCAGGTGGGTTTCTTTGGTAAGCATCTCCGCGAGAGTTCTATTAAACCTCTCCACCATCCCGTCACTTTGGGTGTGATACTGAGTCGTCCTTGTTTGGACGATATGAAACAATTTGCAGAGCTCTGGTATGAGCCGGCTCTCAAAATTACTTCCTTGATCGGAGTGTAACTCATAGGCATACCAAAATGGCAGAACACATTGCTTGCCAAGACCTCCGCTACTGTGGATGGCTCTTCGTCCAGCAAAGCAAATGCTTCTACCCACTTCGTGAAATAGTCTTGTAATACGAGGATGTATTTATTTCTGTCATCCGTCGTATTCAAGGATCTGAGCACGTCGATAGCCACTCGCTCCTACGGTGCCCCAACTATCTTAATTTGTGATGGTGCGACATGGTGCTGGCCAACTGCACGTCTGTGGTATGGAATACATTTGGCAACCCATGCCTTGTCACTATCGCGAATCCCGATCCAGTGGAATCTCGATTTGATACGGGTAACAGTCCTTTTCACGGCCAGATGCCCGGCATTATCATGTGGTTGTTTTAAGATAATTTTACGATAACTTTCCGGGACTACCAGATGGTTATTGATGTGGAGAACGTCATTATGGAGGTGACATTCTTCAAACCTTTGGTAGTAATATTTAGTCATGGTGGATAGTGGTGTTACAGATTCCTTGGGAGGACGTATCCCCTCCTGTATCCACGCATATATATTTCGTGTCTGCACATCTGTTGTTTGGTCATGTGCGATTTTCTCTGGATTCCACTCTGCGCACCTCAACTCGGGGAACTCTGGAGATGGCTGTGTTGACTGTGTCATGGTGGCGGCCTCTACTGAGGGCGTTGGCATTCCCATGTAGTTTTCCGGGATGGTGGACAACGTTAAGGTTATAGGTCTGCAGGGATTCCCGACATCTCGCTACCTGGACCTCCGGATTCTTGAGGTTCCGGAGCCATCATAGTGAGGCATGGTCTGTACATAATGTAAAGGGGCACCCGTACAGAAAGTGCTTGTAGTACTTGATGAAATGTACTGCCGCAAGTAGTTCTCACTTCATGGTTGAGTATCTTCTTTCCATTTTTTAGAGTACGCGCACCATAACCCAATACCTGCTCCGTTCTATCTTTTGTGACCTGAGATAGAACAGCGCCGATAGCGTAAGCCAACACGTCACTGTCTAAGATGAAATCGCGGTTTGGATTAGGATGAGCAAGAATTGTGGCGGTCATCAAGAGTTCCTTCAGCGCCCTGAAGGAACCTTCACACTCACTCGTCCAATCGAATCGTCAATCTTTCTTGTTGATCTTGTATAAAGGGGAAGCAAACTCGCTGAAATGTCGGATGTAGCGTCGATAGTACTGGCATAAGCCAAGAAAACTCTGTGTCTCTGTGACCGAAGAGGGCGTTGGCCACTCTGCTACAGCCGTAGTTTTTTGACGGCTGAGCATCGACTCCATCACCGTATATGACGTGTTCCAGGACCTCAATGCTCTGTATAAAGAGATTAGATTTCTTTGGGTTGAGTTTCAAATTGGCCATGTGGAATCTTGAAAACACAGTCTCCAAATTGATAAGGGTTTGCTCAAACGTTTGTCCGAAGACTATTACATCGTCAATGTAACAGAGACAGATTTCCCATTGCAGGGTAGTTAATACCTGCTCAATGAGACGTGAAAAAGTTCCAGGAGCATTGCACAAGCCGTAGGTCATCTTGCAGAATTGGAAAAGACCATCCCTACAAACTAATGCGGTCTTTTCCATGTCAGCTTCCTCCATGGCTACTTGCCTGTAACTGCTAGCTAAGTCAAGGGTGCAAAACCACTTGGCTCCGGACAGAGGAATCCAAGGTCTGATCTATGCACGGGAACTGATATGCGTCCTTCATGCTAAGATCATTAAGGCGGCGGTAGTCAATGCAAAACCGCAAGGTTCCATCCTTTTTGCCTGCTAGTACTATTGGGCTGCCCATGGAGATGCTGAGGGTTCGATAATACTGGTCCGTAACATATTGTTAACTTGCTGATGAGCTTCCGCTTCTTTATTAATGGGAAGACGTCATACCGGTTGACGTACAGGGCAATTATTGCCCATGTCGATGGAGTATCGCACAAGATGAGTTTCCCCAAGATCCATGTCTCCGGAGGAAAAACTATCGCGATATGTGTACAGTAGTTTCTGAATTTCATGATTTTGTGATTGCTGTAATCCTACTGTGGCACGTAGATATAATTCGTGTAGATATTCGGGTAAATCATCAGTCATATCCTGTTGTGTGTTGGTTAGTGTGCGTGTTTTCAAAGAGATAATGCCCACTAAATGGCTGCATGTACCCCCAGTTCAAGAGTTATGGGGTCTGCGGTGCCATTGAACACCCTAAAGGGTATACGTTCCCTATTTATTAGTGGTGTCTACAATCATGCGGGGACTTGCGCATAAATGTTGTTTCCTAACTGTGGTGCGGTGGCCCACACGATTTGCTCCTGTCCCAGCTCAACTGTGGCCGTATTGTCTAGTATGACGGCACAGGTCTCGTATAATGAGGATTCCGGTCCAAGAGGTATCTGTCGGCCGTGTATGTCAAGTTATTGTTGTTTGCAGTGAATGATGGCTTCGCTGGCACTGAGAAAATCAGAGCCAAGGCGGGCATCGTTGTGTATAGAGGAGATAACAACTCGCTGTATAAATTTCATCTCCTCTATTTGAATAACTAGATTGACTACACCGGCTACGGGCACATCAGCTCCTGTAGCCGTCTGTAAGTAAATGTTTGTGGGTTTAAGGGGAGGCGGGATGCTCTCATATAAGCGCTTGTTAAATACTGTGCTTGAAGCACCAGTGTCAACAGTGGCATTGGTGGAAACACCGCTAAACAGACAGGCACACTTGTATATTACTTTGCAGTGTACCTGTGGAAGAGTTTCTAATGATGCCGTCTGCGACAATGGTGTCAGAGCGGAATCATTCTATATATAATCGCTCTGTTTCTGAATGGCTTCTTTTAAAGTGGCTGAGTGAGGAAGGGGCCAGCGTGCCGGCGTCGCTGCTGTGAGGGCTGCGGCGAAGACGGAGCTGGGGGTAGCAATGATGATGGAGTTGTTGCTGTTTCTGGGTATGCACTGTTTGTGTAGACAGCGGTGTGACTGGGATGACGGATAAGCTCCATCTGTGCGAGTCATTTCTTGCAATGCCTCATCAGATGTTTTGGTAAAGCACAGAAGAAACAGCAATGCCACCAGGGACGTGCGTATCCCCGTCTACGTCGACGTTTACGAATCCACGAGGCGGAGTGACCCGTTTCTCCTGAGTCACTGCTGTCTGTGGATGCGGGAGATGATGTTGTATGGGATGGTGCTTTGCATACCACCAAGGACACCGAGAATCCAATGTCTTGGTGGCGGGATGTGGTGCTTGCAAAATCGTTGATTCAGCGGAGGTGCTACAACCTACCACTGCTGTTTTACAAAGGAAAGAAGGTTTGTTATGTGTGGAGATAGAGGGGGATGGCGATGCTGCGGATGTGGGAGGCATCATAAGCATCGACATATATGAAGCCATGCATTTTGGTGTATGTGTAAAAGCTAAGTTTTGTTGGTGATAGTCGGCCACCGGATGTTGTTGTATGGAGGCCGCAGTTGAGCCGGGAAGCGAATATGGGCACCAAGGTGATTCTTCCATCGGTGACCTTAGGAGTTTGACAACTTCTCCAGTTGCGGTGTTCTGTGGTCAGGCGTAGGCATAGTAGATGGAGGTCGGTTAGGGCACCATTCCCTCTAATGGCCTGGCTGACTGCATCCGAAACAGGTGTTCGGCGGTGGTGCGGTGTTGCTGGTGTTCGTTGTTCTAAGGTGAGTGGTGGCGAGGTTCGTGCTGAGTGTTGTTCCTAAATTGGTTAATGCTACTATTCGTTCCTGAATGTTGCTGTTATTGTTATTGTTGCGCTGGTTTCCACCACCCTACCCCCACCCTGGCTCTGTTGTGGCTTCCTCTGTGGCCACGCCCCCTTCCTCTATGCACTTGATTCTGATTGGAATATTGTGAAGTGGTTTGCGGTGATGATTGTGCTGTCGCTGTAGATGCTGTTGATGTGGTGTGAGCGTTGGTTGATGTGGCGATTACTGCACCCTCCACCTCGTTGATAGGGTGGAGTTGGCGTCGGTTCATTTTCTCCCGATCCAGAATGTTTTCGATGCGGACCGCGGTGGTCGCTAATCACACGAAAACCCCATGGTCGGCGAGGAAGAGTTTTTCATTAGGAGCGGGCTCCCCACTCAACGCATCGATGTACGTGTCAAGATGAAGATGCATTACACCGTCTAAATTGGTGCTAGGGTATGCGCGTGTGACTAGTCTTCTGATTCGACTAGCAAGCTCGGGTAGAGCTTCTCCCACACGTCATTGGAGATTTTAAAGTTGTAACTGGCTTGTTTCTCCGAGAGCCATGTCGCCAAATCGTTCTGATAGTGCTCGTTCCAATTGGCTGTAGGTGGGCTTGGAATCAGTCCCGAGTTCCGTGAGAACTTGAAGGGCTTTTCCGGAAAGCTTCGCAGTGATATATTCACCCATTTGCTGATCATTCCAGTCGTTAGTTCGACTTATAATCTCGAACTGTATTTTGTAATTTGCCCAGTCGCTCTCCCCGCTAAATTCGGGAGGGAGAATGACTCAGCCAAGACAACGGGAAGAAAAGTGGTATGAAGGATATTAGTATTGCCAGATTTGTTGTGATCATCCACGATCCTGCCCTGATGGAGTTGGCCTATCGCGGATGTCCGATATAGTTCGAAATTCTGTTCCCACCTGTGAGGCATCCCGGAAGGTCCCCTCACTGATGGGCGAAAACAGGTGGTATTGCGAAGTTGTTGATTCCACGTGTGGTGAATTTCTGGCATAGTCGGTGAGCATTTGAGCGTGGTGTCCATCGTATGATGCTACCTCTTGATCGAGGGAGTCATCGCTGAAAGGTGAAAGTATACTGAGCTCGCTATACGGAGTGGGCGTGAGTTCGCTGCGGGTTGTTGTTGTTCCACATCGGGCACCACTTGCAGCTCGCCGGGAAGAGTCTGGCCATTCCAGTGTCTGGTGTCGACTCGTCGCATTGCAAGTGCATGACGAGTGATGATGCTGGTTAGCTTCCGGTCTCGGGGTTACGAATCCCGTACGACACTGCCCTGTGGGTAACAAAGACCGGCCCCTTAGGCCAGTGGAATTCAATCGTTCCGGTGGGGCCGTGCGACCATTGTCGTGAACATTAAACACAACAGTCTCATCCCAAGAGTTTGTGTCACCGGTATGCCTGTCCATAGCAATTTCGTGATCTATGGACTTACAATATTTGATTGGTGACCTAAAAATTGAGTCTATACAATTCGTTTACATAAACAGACCATCAAGTATGCTAGATAAAAATGAGCATACGAAAATGCAGGACATAAAGACAGCCTGATGAACTTTTAAATGCGGGACTCCCGGAGGTACCACACAGACTCCTAGGTCCGCAGAGGTATTCCCGCGAGGGAGGCTCCCGTACACGAGATCATTAATTAACTTAATATAGGTTATTATACCTCTAAGCGGAAAAGGAAAGAAAACGGCGAAAAAGTTATGGGCCTCGTACGGGCACTACTCCTGATGCTATTTCTGGGTGAGAAGTAGTAGCCTCGCACGGGCCATCGTCACTGAATCCTTGCGAGAGGCAAGTGCCTTGCACGGGCCTCCATCGTGGGAAAATGCTGCCACCGCTTAAAGCGGGAGAAGAGCATTGGCCAAAAAGGGCCTACTCTAATATTCAACCAAAATGCTATAAGGAAAAGACCATACCTAGTGACTTTAAGGTTTATAATGTTGTGTTCTGTTTTACGTGAAGACGGGATGAGCGATTCCCGAAGGATTCCCGCGCTGCCGTCTTATGTAGTTTTAAGTTTGCTGAATTAGTCGGTGCCGCTCTTATTTATGCGTGCCTTTTTCTATGTCTAAACTAACATTTAGTTTTCAGTGACAAGAACTAATTTTGGCCGCAAATGGCGGGTGCCCTACCTAACTTTTAGATATGGCTGTCATTGAGAACGGATGTCCTAAGACATCAATACTGAAGACAGCGTGCATACATGTTATGTCACAAGACCTCCGAGTTGGGTGAGAATCTGAACATCTTGGTCCATAACCACAAAAGACGTCACAGGACAATGGTTACTTTTTACATAAGCAGTTTAAGCAACTGATCTATCGTTACGGTGGGGTTAAGAGAGACGAATACACACCGTGAATGTCCTTCCTGTGAGGGCGTAGCAGATCCTAACATCATGCCCAGACATTCTTACAAAATTCGGTCAGGATGCGTATCTCGCCCGTCACCAGCTCCTATGGAGCTAACTTCTTAACCTGATGTTAGGTTTAAATGCAAGTTGCCCAGTTATGCACTGCGGTGCGGGGGGGGGGGGGGAGACTTCCTTAAAGATGAAAAAGAAAATAATAAATAAAATATGTTTTCGCAGTGCTTCCTACATTGGCACTATTATCTAACTACTAGGTATCCGAAGATACACGGGAACTCTATGTGACGCCACACCCTGGCCATCACCGCTCGGAAACACCAAAAGTTTCCCAGGGTCGGATCAGTCCATGGTGCAGATAGGGATATCCAAACAATTAAGAAGCCATAAGGCTTAGTGGAACATGAAGAGAGACAATGACTTATAAATGTGAGGCCCAATAGGTATGTTGGCCAATTTTACACAACCTTGCCGGAGTGTGGGGCTAAATTATCGCAACTGCTGGAAAAGAGGCGTACACTATGTGTTTCTCGACGAAGTAATTGTTTCTAATCATATTAAACCTATCCTATCGAGCTGAATAGAAGGGGTTTTTAGTCGGTAGCATGCCGGACTAAACTGAGTTATAGCACGGACAGCGACCTCAGTGAAAAATTGTTTGTGGGTGGAGAACGTGATGTATATATAAATGCTGCTGTATGGTGTTTCCTACGCGCACTGCAGTCCTATATTTTCTATAAATAAACAAAACATATGAACGAATGGCTACTCGCCATATAAAAGACTAACCGGTACAAATAATATAGAGTGAAATGATTAGAATAATATATATATATATATATATATATAGTACAGGTTGGAAGACCTACTACGGTGCGGTTAGTAAAAACACCTTACAGTAAAATAAGAATAACTATGAACAGATAAAGAAATTATAAATAGCGGTCCTAAGACCGTTACGGTTCCTTTTAGTCATCAGGCCCGTTTACATAAATAAAGTATAGTTATTACAAATGTAACTAACGGAATAATCAAGATGTTATGTATAGTTACTTGAATACTCGGTAGCCATTCTTAATGATAGGCTATTGTGTTACTGAAATAGATACGTCATCCTTGGTGTGACGTGAGTTGACGCGTTCTCTGGAAGCTGGAAAGTTCCCGCATGCGGTTTCCGGAAACAGGATTCCCGCATGCAGTCCATGACGGGAGCAGATCGAACTCAGAACGGTAATCACAATATAGGAATGTCTAACAAGCAGTCAGTAAGTGATACAATAACATTACGGCTAGAAAGAAAGTTCCCGTACACCGATGGTACGGATGGAAGTTAAGAACAACCCGTTCATTAGCGGGCGTGGTGGGGTGGGTGGTTGTCGAATACGGATGAAGATACATAACTAAGCTTATGGTGCGGGGTACGTCAGTTAGCTCCAAAGATGTACCGGGCAAAGTTTTCTTGCTGCGGTCAAAAAGTTTAAATAAACCTGCACGACATCAGTGCTCGGGAAGGTTGAATAACCACTTTTTGGCGTGGCCGGCGGATCCGGCGAGTTATCCATCAAAGAACATCGCTACGTCTACATCTGTAGAATCTCATATCTAGGCCGGGAAAGGCCTCACGCAAGTTTGTGTTCCGAGTTAGTTCTTGAACAATATTAACAAAAGTTCCAAAAATGCTCTCGAACAATCGGGAGATCCAAAATCGCTTTAGGTGCGATTGGTTGGATTGCTGCTAACGGCTACGGTAGAGAAACCTCCCGATGAGGTAATATACTTAATGCCTGTCTTGCTGATAGTAGCTGCATTCAGTCCAATCTGTTAGGCCCCTGGCCGAGGATGCTCTCGAGTTCTGGATTTCATCTCCTTTTATACTACTCATGACGTCATAGGCGCAGGCTTTAACCAATCATCGGTCGAGCAATAGCCAATCAGCGTGTAGCTAATAATAACAACGCAGTCGAATGTTCTAGAACATTCTAGAATTTCTGCATACACGTGGTTATGACGTCACGGCACTATTTTGAAGGTAATCAAAGGGGTTTTCCGTGGATAACTCAGCCATTTCTTAATCGATTTTAAAATAGCTTACAGATTCGGAAAGCCCGTCGAATTCTGGTCTTGATTTATGCCAGATTCGCAGGGAACAAGTAATTCTAAAGAATTACAATGTACCTACTCGGTACACTAAAAGCGCCATCCTGTCTTGGTCGTGAAATACGCGGATGGTCAGAACCTAGTCGTTTTGACGATAAAATCTCTCTCATAGGCTCATATACGCTTATAGCTCTACCCAGGGTGGGTGGGGGTGGGGTGGGTGGGTGGGATGGCGTGTTCATGGAACGAATCCAGGACGGGCGGCGCGTACCCAGCTTAGCTGGTACGGCCGGCACTTGACCGGTCGATCCGAACTACACCGGTCTGCTGTCATGCGATACGGTAATCAGCTGTGTTTTCTTCGACATTCAATTGCGACAAAATTATCTATCACTGTCTATTTTCTGTAAAAATTCGTTCTCGATGGGCATCAATGAGATGCAGTTTAGTCTCTGCTGAGTCATACATGCCCTCTTTTCATTCTTAATTAACTTTAACATTGAGGATGTGCGTTCGCCTGATGCATTTGAAACCATCAAACCCAAATATATGGCATCGTCAATACTTGGGAATGTAAAAACAACCAGGTTATCTGTAAGAATGTCATACAGTGTTTTCACTGATATGTTTTTCAGTGAATACAAATATGCAGAAATGATGGAATTCATTGACAAAACACTCCTCCAAATAGCTTTTGTACTGTTCTTGCAATAGCACAGCATTTTCAATGATGAGTTCTTTAGGCATTTCCTGAAATTTAGTTAGCAAACCAAATCTATCGCACACAACCTCATATGCATGAATGCGGGTGGGTTAAATATACTAATCCCCAAAAAGTGCAAGGCTAGCTGCAGCTATTCGTTTGTAACTTTAAAATTTGCCAGTCGGAATTCGGAAGTTCAACAGGACAGAGAATAATAGAAAGCTAAAAATGTTCACAACTCCTCTCAAATTTCCGACTGGTGTATATAATTCAGACCATGTGGGGTAATCTCCTCCAGGCCACACCCACGCTACGCCACTGCTTGAACTGGTTACTTTGTACAAATATGGCCTATAATTATGTGTATATATGGGCTAATGTAAGATTGACAATGCAGAATTCAGGGCCATAGTCACCTATTTAACTTCCAGTCAATTCGTGTGGTTGTGAGTCGGGTAGTTGAAAGTTGGTCTGGTGAAAGAGGATTATTGTCTTCTGGATGGTTGGCCAGTGGGTAGACTACTCGGCTCCAAAGCGCTAGGCTAATAGGTGCCATATAATTGGTTGGGTTAGAACCTCGCTCAGGTCGAAAATTTTAAAATGTAAAAATTACATTCGAATGATGACTGTGATATATCCTTGTATGTATGATTACTGTATTCTGCGGCTGTAGTAGTAGTAGTAGTAGTAGTAGTAGTAGTAGTAGTAGTAGTAGTAGTAGTAGTAGTAGTAGTAGAACCATCCTACAGCTGCAATCAGTCCTTCTTCGCTTTTGCCCACTGTGTCTTGTCCTCAGCCGAAATCATTAGCTTCATCAGGTCCACTCTTGACTTGAGTGTACCGAGTCCTGATTTCCTGAGGTCACCTCGCAGCACGCTTAGCGGATTTATGCAATGACGTCCTCTCCTGGCATTGTATTTGCTGGCTCCGAGTAGGGCGAATTCCAAGGCTCTCTGTGCTTGTGTCTCTTCTGGCATCCTTAGCAC
Source organism: Chaetoderma sp. LZ-2023a (assembly GCA_034401795.1). Taxonomy (NCBI): domain Eukaryota; kingdom Metazoa; phylum Mollusca; class Caudofoveata; order Chaetodermatida; family Chaetodermatidae; genus Chaetoderma; species Chaetoderma sp. LZ-2023a. The sequence goes on along the minus strand of CM067360.1, from coordinate 45,497,721 downwards.
ATGGCCAAACATGGACCATCTTTGCTGGACGACCTTTACTGACAGCGACGACGAATTACACATCTTGTTTAGTGCATCGTTGGAAATTATGCTCTCTGGCCATCGGTGTCCAGTGATGATGCGTAGGTGTTTGCGGTGGCAGGCATCGGGTTTGTCTAGAGCTGCCTTTGGAGCTGCCCAGCTGTTACAGTTATATCCGTGTGTCAGTGCGTAATCAATGACACCGTTCCTAGAACTAATGTTTGGCAATAATAAAAACTACTACTTTCCTTTAAAGTTATATATTATCATTATAAAATAATTAAATTGGTCGGAATATTTTTTTATTGCAACTTTTAGCGGATCCCCCATACAGTTGGGGCCCCTGGGCTGCAGTTCCGCCAGCCCTTGCATAAACCCGGCACTGGTCAGACGAGAGCGACAGTCTGATTCAATCAATCAATAAATCAACCAATCAATCAAGCAAGCAAGCAAGCAAGCAAGCAAGCAAGCAAGCAAGCAAGCACTGTAGCCAACCAACAGCAGCCAGTAAGAATATCGTAATGTGTATGATATATTTAGCCCTCAGTAGTTGTACAATTGGATACTGATGTCGTCCACATATTCCAGTAATTAGTTATCCTTCTCTGGGAAAATATTGTTGGGATTTCCCCGTAGGTGTACATAAACGGTGTTCGCATTGCTTACGCGGTATCGAGGGAAATACTTATAGGTAGTCACCTACTGCTCTAGATAACACGAGATTGAAACATTAGAAGCGCATAAGTTACATATGTGTTCCTAATACTACAGCGTTGTATTTCGAGCTCGCTGGTGGTATGGTATAGAGTGAGCGAATATGCTGAAAATAGAGCTCATTAAACCTGCCGCTATCTTAGACAATAACAGCCACACTGTTTAAAATAAACAAGACAAGTTAAAATGCAAATCGAAACCGAGTAATAGCAATCGATATTAACAAGATCCATTACCCGCTAACGAGTCTAAATCTGGCTTCAACAATCCAATCGAAGATCATGCGTGTGATTATATTCATCAGCGTGACACATTGAGAACCTTATTATGGCCAACATGCTTTCAACTGATAACATGGTATTCGCAGGGGATTAGACGAAGGAAAGCAGCCATGTCAATTTAGAATTGACTCCCTCTAATTACAGTACTAATGTGTGAAAGGTACTAAGTACGGGTAATGACAGCACGAGTACATAGTCTGTTGGGCGGATTCGTTAGTTTTGCTCTCGGTGCATTTCACCCATCGATGGCGCTTTAAAGGAACTTATACTCTAACAGTTTTGGCAAGTATGGTTACTCTTAAGCCGGCGGCCCATTAGCCGAATTTATCGGCCGATTGTCCATTCGGCCGGCAGAATCGGCAGTGTCGGTAAATGTGCCGCACTTGCCCGGCCGATTAAAAAAGAATGGGGTGTATCCCTATGAAAGTCAAAGATATAGTAATGAACCGTTCCAGTTTTAGCTATGTCCCGCCCGTCATTAGCTAAGCTCCACCCACACCTTCCTGAACTCCCTGATGATCAATTTCCAGAAAACTATAAGTTAACCTGTTGAATATTTTGAAACTAATTTGACTGCGTGCTGTTGCTGCCGATTGATCTAGAGCTTTCACCAATGGACCGTTCCATTTTTTGCTTTCCCTATGGCAGCAACCGCGCCCAGTCAGATTAGTTTCAAAATATTCAACAGAATGTTTATCAAATTGTAAATACATACAATTCGTTAAAGATGGACTAAATCGAGCCATTCATGCCACAATTAATTATAATGCCATCCTGCATGTCACTTAGTTGATTATGGCATCATATGGCGTTAGATGATGGGTGGATAAATTGAAAAGGTCCATTTTGTTAGAATATAGAAATACAGCGGTGATGCTGATCATATCGACCTGCTAAATCAGGGCGCATTAATATCGTTGTCACCCTGTCTGTGATCTGTCCTCACATCCTCACGCATCCTAAACAGTCTCTGTCTTTGGTTGATTACGACAAATGCCATGAGCGTAATTTGAATGCGCTCTTGAGAATACAAGGATGGAAAAAGTTTTATCTGCAAAAGACAAACGACTACTTCTCAAATTCATGTATCTAGTAGTAGAAAGTTCAGTTTGCTTTCAAGGTTCACAGCATGTACGTCTCGTTAAGTATTCTGTAATCTGTGTGCTGAATTAATATTCTCCTATGAAATAGTTTCCATCTGTCTGCCAATTACTAATGTTATCAACACCTGTTGGATGCGGACACATAATGATAGGAGAAATAATGCATGCTTAATAACCCACTGATAAAGGACGTCAACTGCGCCATCTTTTCATAATGACGCTAAAAAGAGTTTTCTTAAATAGATAATTGCCCGTTCATAACTTATAATATGATTTGATCTCCAAATTATGTCAAGCATGCTCAGCACCAATTGTATTATTAGTTTGATGTATTGTAGACAATGTGCAGCAAATCAATGGACCTTTCCAGTTTATCCATCCATCATATGACGTCATAACGTGTAGGATCACGTCGTAATCAATGACGACACGAATGCCGTAGATAAATACGCCAGGAAAGCATAATTGGTGACGGACTAAGCGTTGTTGTACGAATTATATGTCTTTACTATTTAATAAAGATGCTGTTGAAGGTTTTGAAACCAATTTGAGTGGGCGCTGTTGCTGCCATTGTTTCAAAATATTCAACAGCTTGCCTATATAATCTTCTGGTAACTGATAGTCAGGATGTTACGGGTCGATCGATCACAACGCGAGCGAGGTGTGGATAGAGCTTAGCTAGAGATGGACGGGGCATAGATAAAACCGGAAAGGTCCATTGAAAAGAGTCTATACGATAAATACAATGTTAAACTTGATACAAATTCAAATCAAATTTATTACACACATTAGCAAATTTGCGGTTTGATTTGCAAATGGTAGATTGTTATTGCACGTATCTGGGTGGTATATGTTGTATTTGCCGATACCTGACAAACGCATAAACGAAACAGTGATATGGCACAATTTGACCTATCTAATGTTGGTATGACATACAAATATTAGTATATACATGTGCATCTTCGTGGAAACAGTTCCATAGACATAGAAATAGAATACGTATGCTAAGAATGATGAGATGAATGTAACTGCTGTATTGTGTTGCTGTATGTAAATGTACCGATGCTGCATGGGTTGTTTGTGTAGACGAATGATATCAGTTTCAATGGTTGATTGAGGGTGTTCAAAGTGAACGAGGATCAACATAAATACAGGGGAGCAGCATGTAAAGGATACCTTAAACGAACATCTTAAAGTGGTTATACTGACATCGTATTAGAGCGTATTTGCAATAGAAATTATAGTGGCTTTTAGTACTGCACAATGATAGAAGTGACGGAGTAGCTGGGGGTTCCCCCCCCCCCCCCCCCCACATGCATATCTATCCAGCATATCTGAATATGGCTGATCGACAAATGAATCAATAAATGGCCTAGTCAGAGCTGAAGCTAAGATATTCACAGGACAATTTGTGATACCCTCTCTGCATCTTTCTTCTTATGAAACATAATCTCTCCTCAAGCAATTCATTTCGTAAACCACATCACAACAGTCACTGATAATGTTCAGACAATTGCTGCTATTGGTGACAATGATGGCAGACACTCATGCAAAGCTAAAATACGATACTCGCCATTGGGGCTGATATCTTATAGCGTTGTTTCAATAACAGTGGGCTCTGAAACCCAGCCTGTTTCTTAAGTGGTTCGGTAAACAAAGTATAATAGCAGTGGCTAATACGAGACACAGCTCTCAGGAGAGTAAACAGTCGAACTAAGATCCACACATCTCGGTCACTTGCTGAAAATCTATCTCGAGGGTTGCCATTATTCCCAGCTCGTCACTATATTGATTTAATTTCCACACCTACTTAGCTGATGTTACATCGCTGAGAATAAAGATTAGTTTGTGTGTCCTATTTATATATAGCGGGATATGGAAAGGCTGGCTTCGTTTAAGGTGGGCCTCTGAATAAGACAGTAAAACATTTTAGTAAAGGGCATCATCATAGTGGTACACTGGTATTGAGTAGAATATCAACGTGGTGGTGGAAATAATAATAATAATAATAATGATGATGATGATGATGATGATGGTGGTGGTGATGGTGGCGATCATGATGATGGTGATTATGCTGCTGCTACTGCTGTTGCTGCTGCTCATCCTTCAGCTGTTGTTACTGATGATGATGATGATGATGGTGATGGTGGTGGTGGTGGTGTTGGTGTTGATAGTGATGATGATGATGATTATGATGCTGCTGCCGTTGCTGCCACTGATGATCACGCTGATGATGGTGGTGATGGTGATAATGTTTCGCTGCAGCTGCTGTTGCTGCTGCTGCTGCTGCTGATGATGATGATGATTGCATGTGTCTTTTGTCTAAATGTGTCTTGTTCAGCTACAACCAGCTTTCAACACCGTACTCCACCGTGTTTAGCTACAATCAGTTATCATCACCGTACTCCACTGTGTTCCGCTATAATCAGTTATCACCACCATACTTCACCGTGTTCAGCTACAATCGATTATCACCACGTTACGCCACCGTGTTCAGCTACAGTCAGTTATCACAACCATACTCCATCGTGTTCAGCTCCAATCAGTTATCACCACCATACTCCATCGTGTTCAGCTACAATCAGTTATCACCACCATACTCCACCGTGTTTAGCTACAATCAATTATCACCACCTTACTCCACCGTGTTCCGCTATAATCAGTTATTACCACCATACTCCACCGTGTTCAGCTACAATCAATTATCACCACCTTACTCCACCGTGTTCAGCTACAATCAGTTATCACCATCATACTCCATCGTGTTCAGCTACAATCAGTTATCACCACCATACTCCACCGTGTTCAGGTAGAATCAGTAATCACCACCATACTCCAGCGTGTTCAGCTACAATAAATTATTATTACCGTACTCCACCGTTTTCAGCTACAATCAGTTATCACGAACATACTCCACCGTGTTCAGCTACAATCAATTATTATCACAGTACTGCACCGTGTTCAGCTACAATCAATTATTATCACAGTACTGCACCGTGTTCAGCTACAATCAATTATTATCACAGTACTGCACCGTGTTCAGCTACAATCAATTATTATCACAGTACTGCACCGTGTTCAGCTACAATCAATTATTATCACCGTACTGCACCGTGTTCAGCTACAAGCAGTTATTATCACGTACTGCACTGTGTTCAGCTGCAATCAGTTATTATCACTGTACTGCACCGTGTTCAGCTACAATCAGTTATTATTACCGTAGTGCACCGTGTTTAGCTACAATCAATTATTATCACCGTACTGCACCGTGTTCAGCTACAATCAATTATTATCACCGTACTGCACCGTGTTCAGCTACAATCAGTTAATATCACCGTACTGCACTGTGTTCAGCTACAATCAGTTATTATCACCGTACTGCACCGTGTTCAGCTACAATCAGTTATTCTCACCGTATTGCACCGTGTTCAGCTACAATCAGTTATTAGCACCGTACTGCACTGTGTTCAGCTACAATCAATTATTATCACCGTACTCAACCGTGTTCAGCTACAATCAGTTATCACCACCATACTCCACCTGTCTTGTCCGTTGAGAGCATCCTAAGCTCATATGTGTTCATCTTGTTCTTTAGTGGCTCTGGATTACGTTTTTGAAGACGCTTCAAACTCTCTCACTTTGGCTCACTCTCTCACGCAAACACACCAACATACCAACAAAGGAACAGACCAATAAATCAACCACTATTTTGTCTAATCAATCGATCACCAACCCACCAATATGGCAAGTAGCATAATAAATTACCACCACATTGATTATGTTCGTTACGAATCCTTGTAAACCTAGTTATTAATATGGCCTATTAATCCAAACATCGGCTCCTCAAAATATACACCTGCTCGAAGTGCGTTCGTAATATGTGATGGCGTCCACCGACTATATGTTGTCGGTACGGCCGTCTGCCCGTCTGTCTGTCTGCCAGCCAGCATATATGTCTGCCTGCCTGCCTGCCTTCCGGTTTGCCTGCCTGCCTGTTGCTTGCTTTCCTACATGCTTGTCTGTTCATCAGATTCGTCTCCGGACCATAGGTAGGAACGTTTTTAACCTGCCCTCGCAATTTCCTTTAAGCGAATAGATTAGGCGTAGACGACGTGTCAAGATCTAATTGCGGCAAAATCCGTCCTTATTCGCCAGAAACACTAAAATTTGTTTGAATTTTCGTGTCCGGGCTATATCTTGGACAGTTTTTAGCCTAAGCTCGCAAACATTTTTTTAATACAGTAGCGATAAATTATTTTATTTCGGCAAAATCTGTCTTTATTGGCCATAATTATCTCCTTCGAAAGACTAAAATTTAGTGTCCGAGCCATATCTTGGAACATAATTCTAGTTCTATCGAAATAGATTAGGGGTAGACGACGGTGTCATGATCTTTTCAGTCACCAGAATTCTTTTAGCTAATATATTATGGATAGCCGAAGTCAGTGTCACACTTTCGTTTCAGCAAAATCCGTTAATATTCCTCATATTTATCTCCCTGGAAAAACTAAAAGTTGTCAAAATCTTTGTGTCCGAGCCATATTTTGAACAAATTTGTTCACGTAACATTGTTCTTCAACAACTGGCTTTTTGCGGGCATGTATTGAGCTTCACTAAAGCTCTTGTGGTTCCAGAAGTATCATTGTTGCCGTGTGTTTTTCCGTTTTGCCTGTGAATGCGCCTAAAAGAAGCAATCAATAAAAGACATCAGCAGCCAGCCGCTTACGTTGTTTATTATATTCTCATTGTGTATTAGGTTTGCCATTCCACAGCCTACGAGAAAACTGGCTGCAGCTAATCTATTTGTTTTTGCAGATTATCTAAAATAACTGTTCACAAAATGAACTCGCTGATGTCCCTAAGCAAACGTTAGAATCGTTCACACAGTTGTTATTCTTTCACATCAACTTATTGGAAATTGTCTCGTGCCATCTTTAATATGTAACTTAGCAGAGTTTGCATTATCAAAAACGACTTCGTGTACATATTATATATGCGTGACAATAGTGCAGGGCAGATGTGGTTGACAGAGAAACACCTGCCACACCCACTCTATCACACTCCTGAATCAGCTCATTCCAGTATATGTGTTAACTTGGCAGGTAATATTGCCAAATGTGAATGAATATAATCAAGATTTCGGTAAGAATGATTTAAACAGGGATATATTCTGTGTAAAAACGGTGCTGATTCTAAACTGTATATATTGACCACACATAAAACAAAATCGCAATTTTATCCACTTTTTAAAGCAAATTATGACCATATTTGGCGGAATTAGGTTTGTCCACAGTAGGCTGATTTGTCGATGCATATCAATATTTACAATGTTCTGATTAAAAAACATTCGATTTTATGTACATAAGCCTATAATGAGAAAGTAGCCGATATTTGTCATTTAGCAGTTTATAAAAAACCCATTATCGGCCAAATGTGAAATCCTATAGTCCGGAAACATTGCATGCAATGCATAGGATTGGTTAAGTCAACTGCTATGGCATAGTAATGTTCTGATTAACGCAATCTAGGGCTCAGCCTAATATTTAATATAGGGGGGGGGGGGGAGAATCTGGTCAATCTGGTCACCTTTGAAAACTAACTTATTAGTCCGTGGGCTGGAGGGGCCCACCTGGATACCTCCCCTCTCCCCCCCACCCCCACTAATTGACAAAACTATATTTTTCTAACAGTTTTCGATGTCCTCTTTAAGATTATGTATGTTAACATGTGATAAGCTGGGACTCAATATGGTTTTTGATGGGTTATATTAGAGTTAATACCCACAGTGAAGCAGACCATATTAAGGGGTAGGGGTATTAAAAACTGAGATAGCGTTTGATAGAATAATTATAGATTAGTGATCGACCACTCAAAATATTGCTTATAGTATCGTCTACGATTGCATATCATTTATATGCATATCAGCCGTATAATGAGGTCGGCAGAGGTCAAAAGGTCACAAATATTTGCCATAGCTTAAAATCTAGCAACCGTATGTTGCTATCACTGACCAAGCACCAGTAAAGGAACATTCTAATTTTAACAGGTTAAGATTGATCAAAATGCACAATTTGGCAAATATAATGAGTAAAGGTTTACTCATTTAATATAATATTGTTACTATGACAACTGACAGTATAGCCTGAAGCCTATGGCAAGAACACCGCCGAGCAAATCAGTCTCAAAATATCCATCTGCACGCTTATTAGATAGAAACAAGAACTATGATAGAGACGCCAGTTAGTCGCAACTACCTCAACTCCTGGAGTGCTCAGGAAAAAGCAATCATCCGCGATGGTCAGGACTGCAAGTATTTATAGTCAGTGGATTTGGAACACTACCTCTATCTCTATGCGAGACTATGTACGCATATGCTAGTATTGTAAATTCTGCGAGGCAACCAGACTGCCATCTTTCAATAAATAAAATGTTAACCAAGGAAGAAAATCGTTTTAACGGCTGGCATGCATGCTTGCTATATAGGTATTAAGGTGCGATAAATTATAATCTGCTGTATGCCAGCTTAGATGTTGAGGTATTAACCCTCTAACGATTGAATCGAAATGGGCCTTTCCATTTTTAGCTATGCCACGCTCATCTCTAACTAAGCTCCACCCACAACTCGCTCGTGTTGGGATCGATCGATCTCTGAACACACTGACTATCAATTTCCAAAAAAAACCACACAGGTAAGCTGTTGCATATTTTGAAACTAATTTGACTGGGTGCTGTTGCTGCAACAGCGCCCAGTCAAATTAGTTTCAAAATATTCAACAGTATGTTTATTAAATGGCAAACAATTACAAAGACATACAATTCATATAACGTGTCGGAGTATTTGAGATTTGGTGACGGTCTATATGAAACCCTTTGTGACGTAATAATTGTGACGTCAACATAAACGCGATGAGCTGATTATGACGTCATATGAGGTCAGATGATGGATGGATACTCTGGAAAGGTGAATTGTTGCCATATTTCACGAGCATCACGTGTCAAACACCACTATTGTTAATTATATTTGCCTCCAACTGCGCGTTTTAGGCTGTGTTCTCACTAGAGAGTTAATCAGGAGTAACACCATACGTCAGTATGGTGTTATTCCTGATTAAGCCTCTAGTGAGAACACAGCGTTAATGTCAGCTGTACTTGGCAAATGAAAATATATTTTCTATAAGAAATCAAACCTAATATGCTATTGTGTTATATTATTATAGTGTATCCTATTACGTGTTAACACTATGACACAATCTGGTTACGCTAGGTGCGTAAGTTGCGGATACCCACTAGCTAGTTACAATGTAATTACAAGATAGTTAAGAAATAGTTGCAGTCAACCATGACCAACTATGAACAACTGTATCTATATGGCGACACTCTGGCCATTTATGAGTGTAGAAGTCTGGGGAAGCGTGGTAAGACTTGGAAAACCAGGTTATGTCACTAAATCAGAATGATCTAGAGATGACTAGAATGGCTCATGTATATACAACTACCACGCTTCCCCAGACTTGATATATAGCAGAGCGGGAGCCTTGCTCTAGCTATCTAGAGATATCCTGTCGAAAAGTTTCTTGTTGTATTTATGAGAGTGGGACATCATAAATGGAGTACCACGTTTGATCAAAATATTAAATACCAAGCTTGATCAAAATCTGCCTGATAAAATCCGGTCGTGGCCACAGAGATAGATCGTTCATTGACATCCAAATGATTAAGTGTGATTGACCGACCACTCTACAATATCAACCGGACTTGAAACCAATAATAATATAGCTGGAAACTATCAAGTATCCACTTTCAGGTAAAAGGCTATAGCTATATGAATGACTATGATGTATGAATTGGATGAAAGTTACAATGTTTAGTAGATAATGTAAAAAGATAAAATAACAAAGACAATGGCGGGATAGGTAACAATCACATGGACACCATAAGTGACAGTCTCTAGCAAAACGATATCCTATCCTTGGAGGCGCGTTTGGTCTCACATTGTAAGAATAATTGCTGTTAGTTGCTCAGGTCTGCGGCTACGTGCGATGCAACAAAATCGTATGAGGCCACGTAGTTTAAACCCCATGCGACTAAATCGAATAGGCATGCGATGTGGGTTTTATCGTCAGGTGAAATAATCTTCCAAATCCGGTGATTTGTCCGTACTTTAACTGGTACCGCCGCCGGTTTATTTTGAAGCGTACCTGACCGGTTACTATCAAGATAGTCGTTGGTTTGAGAGGGGGCCGTTTATGAGGCTGGATGCTCTCATATCTGCATGTGTTTAGAACTGTGATAGATGCACCAGTGTCAACGGTGGGGCTTGTCGGCACACCGCCGAACAGACAGGCACATTTGTAAATGCTTTTACGAGGCATGCCAGGAAGAGTTTCAATTAAAGCATGAGGAACGTCGTCTTCATGGGCTTCAGACTCCTCGATATAAAGACTGTTTGGTAAGGGCCTCACTTAATTGAATAAGTGGCTTAGTGAGGAAGTGGCCGACTTGTCTACACCGTTGTGTGTTTTGGATGGGAGCAGATGTAATCGGTGGTGGAAATGTCGTGGTCAAGGTGGCTGATGAGGTAGACGAGGTGAGTGTAGTTGGTGTAGTGGGCCTTTCAGCCTCGGCACAGAGTTTATCCCATTTTCGACAAAACCTCATGTGATGTATAGCGACACACAATAGAAGCATCCCTGAGGGTGCTTCCTGTTTTGGCATCGATTCTTGCTGGGTTTAATCCAGGCTGTTTCGTGACCTGGGCCAATGGGTCTGATAAAGTGCTGGCTGTATCCGCGGATGCTGATGCTGAACGAGTGTTAGGGTTACAGACCAATAGCGGCAACGGAGGTTTCTGTGGCATATTGGCTTGTCGTGGTGCTAGCATAAATGTAGGTTCAGTGGAGGCTGTTTCGCCTACCACCGCAGTCCTACATAGAAAGAAGGAGGTAGTAGAAGGATCAGCTTCTACAAACTTAGCCTGGGCTGGTGTAGAGGATGGTGTAGAAACTTTCGGCATAGTGAATGCGCGAGGTGTGACATAGTGGAAACCGTTTGTGTAGAAATGTTATTATTAGGGGCCTGGCTGTTGGCCGAGGTTGAGCCGAGATGACGGGAAGGGCATCGAGGTGACTCTTGATTTGATACCCATGCTAGTTTAACGCTGCCTCGTCAGGCTTCAGTGTTGCTCGGCCTATTGACGAGTTATTGGATGGGCGCCGCTTAGTGCATCGTTCCTTCCAATAGCCAGGTTGGCCACAGTCATAGCATGTGCCGGGGTCATTATTCCTTTTTGTATTTTAGGATGCCACGGTGGTGCTCAAATTGGTCATAAGGTTGGTAAGGGAGTCCATCTGGGAGGTGTTTCTGTCTCTCGCCTATCGTACCAAGGTATCAGCAACTCAGGTGTGTGCCGAGGTATGGACGAGGAGGTGCAGTGTTGTGGTGAAACCTGCTGGACATTTTGGTAATAATCGTCTGTCGGCGGCCATAGGCGCCATGGAATTGGAGACAAATGACAGTGTGATGGGGTATGGGAACTCTCCCGACTGGAGGATTGTAATGAAGCTCATAGTCTGCTATAGGTGTGCGCCATCCTTGTGATGCTTCTGAAAGTGTAGGGAAAGAAATTTCGGTCTCGGAGGCATCAGCAAAGGAGCCCTCACTGAGTGCCGTGTATACACGTCTTCCTTGGGTGTAAGGTATAGCATTTGGCTGTTGGTATGTTATAGTTCACGCCTTTCGTACATCCGCATATTGTTCTGAAGGAATATCAGTTGAAACAAAATGGCGGGTGGCATAGCCCAGGGTTTGCTATGAGTTCCTGCATTTCGAGCCCCACATCAGTCCCCAGTTGTAGCTCGGTCATCGCGCCATCCATCTGACCCCTCAGGATCCGATTCGTACCCGGGCTACGAGTCGGCTCCATGATGCTGGTTAGCTGGTCTCAGGGTTTTTTGTTGGGCGAGGGGAGCACGGGCAGTCAGTGCATACAAAAGCTGATCTCTGGGATCCGCAGGACAATAACGTTCTAGCGAGGTCGGGAGAGCATTTCCGCCAATGCTGAATACTACTGTGTCATCTGTGCTATTCGTGAAGCCAGAATGCCTGTACATGATGTTGGTGCTTGTTACTTAATAACTACCATATATGGAACGGCTCAGCGAGTTGGTTGCTGGCTATATATAGTATGATTAATGAGTGGCCAATTTATTTTACTGAGAGTGGCCGAACCTTTGGTCAACGGTGTATCTAGCCAGAAAAAATCTATCCACATGGGCCATTGATGTGATATACACTGGTTTAATATAAACCAAATATAAACCTCAAGTGGGCCTAGCGAGAGGAATGCCTCACATGGGCAGCCATCGAAAGAATCGCTCACCACGCCGTATCGGGGAGCCAAGAAGCCAGATAAATACTAGCTCCCAACTACGCAGAAATGAAGGTTGATTTAATTAATTATTATATATGTGTGCATGCGAGGTTATGTGGAAAAGGCAGGTCAAGAACGAGGCCGAATATTCAAACGGGGATAATTTATTAGACATCGTGTAGTGAGTGGATCTTCGTAAGGTACTAAAGTAGCAGTTAATTTTTAGGCTCAGAACACAGAGATGTATGCCTCAGTGGCCTATCCCTAGCCTATTGTCTGGAGTAATTATGCCGCCTATTAAGCTAGCAAGCTCATGCCACCATTTCGGAACTGTCCTTAGAGCGAACCGTAAGCTGACTGTGCATACAATGCTGATGCGACGACAAGGGACCGGGCTCAAAAGCAATTCCCAGCATGTGTGCACCACACCAGCCTCGTAAAACAAGGAGAACATAGAAGCATGTATTAAGCACCATATCTATTTAGGATACTTCTGAGGAAGCGAATAGCAGACTATTGTGGCTTGTGCTCTGAATGCGTGGAGGGCCCAGTCAGCCCTTCCAGTCACAATAGAGTTAGTATGTTAGGCGTGTCCTTTGCCATTAGTCAATGTGCCGAGATTAAGTCGTTTAGACCCGATCCCTAATGAGCTAACGTTTATTTTGCATTAGGTTTAGTGTACACTGCAGCGCAAGATTCACTGCTTTGGGCCAGTTGTTTTATTATTCTGTAGTGAATTCCTATTTTGAATTTAATAAAAGATCCTAGTTTATAGATATCATTGAAAATACTAAGGTTGTGAGTGCTCTCCATTTTAGCTGGGGACGTCAAGAAACCCAAGCGATTTCAACAGTCAGCTTAAGTAAACCAAAGAAAGGAAGTACAATTGCTATAAGTGGCCTAGTATCCCGAAGTTTAAGCACAATGGAGGCAAGCTTCCACACTGGCTGTTTCTTTTCAGCGTCACACTCTTTTATGGTATAATACAATAAGAGTAATATACCGAAATGGCTTATATAAAATTAGTACCACTTTTAGTTATCGGCATAGCCTCGATTTACTATTCTAAGTAAATTATCTGAGCTTATAATTAGTTAGTTTTTACGCCAAACCTGTGTCTTTTCGGTACAGGAATGGTCGCTAGTGAAAATATGTTGCCATTAAGAATTCTTACGGTTTATGCACTATTGAAAGTCTGCAATGTATGTTTCGGCGAGTGTACAATATAATAGCTAATATGATGATTTGAAATACTATTTAATTTAAAACAGCACTAGCCGAAAATTTATCACAGCTTAGAAGCAGATAGCTTAGGTCCCGTCTGATCTATAAACGCCTAATAGTCATCGGCATATAAAATCGTAAACATAAGAACGCCTATTAGTCATTGGCGTGTAAATAAAATAAAAAGGTTGTGCAGAGTTACAAAATGCACAGTAACTATACAATAGTAAAAAATGATGGTAGCAGAAAATGGTGTAGATGGTTTTCTAGGTACCTATATGAATATGAATATGAATATGAAGATACTGGAGAGGCTGTACGCAGAAAGAGAAATCGGTGTGGCACTAAATTTCACGAACAGTCTGACACAAGGCGCTCAGTGCAGCTGGCTAAGGTGCTGCATCGGAAGCCATGTTTAGAACAGTAGGATCAACTAAGTTTATTACATTTGGAGAATCACTTGTTTGGCACAGGCAGTAGTGCCTAGATGAACCACGTTTTGGCCTGTCTCAGACAAGTCTTGGCGAGGTAGTCACTTAGCTTAAGGAAGGCTCACAGTTTCAATTTGTAAATGTTATAAGGTAAACAAGAGCCATCAGAAGACGGCATGCACCCCTGGATCTAAACATTTCAGATAAACATACATCAAGAGTGGACATACATGTAATGTTAATTGTAGAGGACAATATTTTAGAAAAAATAATCAATGAAAAATGACATCCTGACACTGCATCTCGCCTTAAAGAAAGATAGATTTGTAAGAGCAGGTTCAATTCCGTTCAACTATTATGCCCGGACAAGAGAATTTTCATGAATAACTCAGGAAAATATGGATGAATTTCTTGGAATGGAATCATAGCACTGCTTCTTCAAATAATATATTCAGTGACAAAGGAATTGAGAGCATATGTTCAAAATTCTTCAAGATCTGGCACGAACAACACAATTTTGACTAATTTGAAGTGTTGCATGGGAGATAACGACCACAGACCCACTAAGGTTTGTCTGACTGTCATTTTATTAACCACATAAACATAATTATCATTCAATCACTACTTGCTAAATAAATCTACTTACATTTAGCGCCAGAAAAAGATTTCTAATTAAGATGCATTTAATGCCGTCTAATGCAAGAACCACAACTCTTTACTCTAGTCCAGGTTTCTGGATGGAGTAGACTCCCTTAATGCCAATCAAACAGAGACATCTGGAATCGTAGCTAAACTGTAGTTGTGTTGACATCTTGAAATGATTGTCAGAGATAGACGGGCCGACAGACTGACATAAATACATTCTATACAGATGCATGGATGTACAGGCATGCGGATAACACATGCATATCTTCAAGTGGTAATGAGAACCCTTACTAAGTTTCAAAAGAATCACAGTTAAATTGTAGTTGTGTTGCCAAGAAATGATTGGTACTGCAGTTTGTATATCAGCTGAAAGGTATTCAAAGGGGGATAACTCTGTAATGATTAATTTTCTGGCCGAGAAAAAAGCACTTGGATATCTTTAGATGGGAATGACTACAAAAGAATTGTAACTAAACTGTAGGAGGATTTGCGTTGACAAAAATAAACAGACAGACGAACATATATTTGGGACAGACAGATGGACGTACGAGTATATGGATAGCACATGCACATCTTCATGTCGTAATAATAACATTTACCAAGTTTCCAAAGAATTGCAGCTAAACTGTAGGAGGAGTTATGTTGACAAGAAATGATTGGCAATGCACTTTATGTATCGTCCTTAAGATATTTAAAGGGGTATAATTCTGTAATGAACAATCTTTCGGTCGCGAAAAAGCACATGCACATCTGCCCATGATACTGATGATGTGGACAAAATTTTAAGTAAATACATTGAGACCTCTAGGAGGAGTTGCGTTGAGAAGACGGGGACAGACGGATGGATGGATGGATGGACAGACCTTCCCAAATGAGGATTATAAGTTGTTGGTTTGATTGACATCTATCGAGTGCCTGGTTCAAGGCCACAATCACATCATATCTAGGCTGGTTCATATTTCAGTCTATTATTGGTAACCTCCTCAGTTTTATACTGGTACCAATTTATTCTCCTGTGTGGCGAGAGGTGACGAGGAGTGAACAAGATTGCCTATGTTTTCACCGAGTGCTTGTCGGTCACCTGGTCGCCTGCCAGTGGAGCAGGATTTGAACACTGCACGGCTGATCACCAGTCGACCATGCTAACACCACGTCCAATCGTCTCCCCTACTGAGGATTATACAGGCCGATACGGCTCCTTATATAAGATCCAGTGACCAATCAAATACTGGCACAGTCCTTTTCAGCCAGTCAACAGCAATCATTCCCATGGGTGCGTTTAGAATAAGGCTACGTGTTTATGACGTCATAAACGACCTTAACCCTAAAGCGTCGTGGAACACGCGTGATATGAGGCTAAGCTACTCCAAGTTATATTTGAGGGAATTTTTAATTTAATGATATCTCTGCCATTCCTTGTCTGATTCTTATTCTCTAAAAGTTGTGTTAGTTGATGCATTCTTATAAGATGCTATCCAAGAATGGATAGAAACGGTGACGTATTTACGATTGGTAAAACGGGCAAATATATACAGAAAAGCATGCCAGACTTCGTATCTATTACATGGTGTGTGTGGCCTATCTAGAATAGCGTGCATGCGCGACGCGTGTGTTTATGGACATTTTTCACACTCCTACTGATGGTATGGGCTTAGGTGTCCGTATTAGAGGGGCGAAGCTGGATCAATTCGGCAGGGGTCGATTCGACCCGAGCATACGAAGAGCATCCGCGCTACAAGGGCTACTGCTTTCCATTATTGGTACACCACATCATGATTATCACAGATATGAACCCTTAAATTTTTATTATAATATGAGGTCAGATATAAAGATGTGTGTAATCCTTACACAAACAACTTTGTGCAATTATTCCGACACATTAAGTTACAATGTGTCACGTTTAAAATTGCATCTTACTGAAATTGTCAATAAATTCAATATTTTGTATATATTTATTGTGCCACTTGAACTTTAAGTTTGTATTATACGTAGCTGTCATGCTGAAACTTATATCAAAATCTGTTTCATAAAGTCTCAGGTAACTCTTTCGCTGTATTGTTATGCAAATTACCTCTACATGCTCAGGAATTAAGCTAAAGCTATCTTGATCAACGTGGTCAGTTCTTCTTGATCACTGTTCCAGGCACATTGTGCTTATTTATTTTCAAACATGTTGAGGTTTTATGCTGTTGAAGTTTTACAGCATGCGAATTTACCAATTTATACAGGTAAGCCCTTGAATGTTTTGAAACTAATTTGATAGGGAACTGTTGCTGCCTTCTGTACAGAGTAGTTCTTGCATTGTAACAGATTTTTCATATTTGGCCTTTCGGTTTCAAAGGGGTAAATAGAAAATTGAATTGCTGCTTTGCATTGATCGATATTTGATTTTCATTATTACCAAGATGTTAAATAGAATTTCAAATGCACTTACTATCCGCTTGCTGGAAGACTGTTTCTATATGCATTACATGTTTTGATAAACATATTACAAAATCTGAGACATCTTCATGATCATAGCCGAGGTAAGAGGGAATGTGATTATTTCGTGATGATCAGATGGGCATGGGTCAGAATTTTGGCAACTACGTTTCATATTGTGTAATTGAGAATGAGTATCCATAATTACTGTCATTATTACAATCACTAGAACAATTATTATTACTAGTATTACTTGAATACAGAATTAATATTGCTGTATATTATTAATGGTTTTGATAACAATTACGGCAGACCATGTTGAACTAAATTAATGATGATGTTGCTGTTGGTGTTGATATTATAACAGAGGTGACGTTGTAATAGAACTATGTATTAACCGCAGCACATAGATTGCTCTCCCTCCCTCCCTCCTCCCCCTCTCTCTCTCCCTCTCTCTCTCTCTCTCTCTCTCTCGCTCTCTCGCTCCCCTATCTCTCTCACGCCCTCCATTACTTATGTAGAGTTAAGAGATTTTAAAAATAAATTTAAGCTTATTATTATGAAGTGAAATAACGAACCTCTACCGCGAGGTTAAATTAAGCTGTAAGAGCTTGTGCCCAATCCCTTTGCAGAGAAGCTGCAATACAATATGTTGAAAATAGTATTAATAGTTGCACTCACAGATTTGATGCTTGCCCGTATATATATAGAATACATCATTGTTGTCCACTCGCTTATCAGATGTTTTAATAAACCTATCTTGCTGTCTGTAAGACCTGATCACTGCCACACCGCTTAATATCTCACTGAAGTGAGTGAAGATAAGAGAGCGTGTATTTGACTCAACTCTTTTCAACTGACGTGATGTTGCAACATAGAACTTCTATGGAACACAAATCATGAAATGTTGTGAATAGGTTTGTTACGCGTAACTTCACAATAATCCATTTGATCAATTTGTATTCTTTAACTAATTCAGATACATTTAAAACATTCACACAGTTTGCTTGGTGTAAATTGCAGGACCAATAACTATGTACCCAACCTTTTGAGATGATAGCTCACAATCTCATATCTTGATGGGAATATGTCATCTCCCAAAAGTGGTCAGCCATCGAATACATTCTCATACACACAAAACCTACTAACACATGACCTAACAAGCTCAGATGAGGAATAAATAATCAGGCCAGCTAAAACTAATAAAATGTGATGAATACACGTAGCATTTGAGGACTAATATTTTAGATATAATTCAAGTGTTATTTATAATATTATAACTAGGTATGTATGTGATATTATACTATCAGAACACATCTTGCATTACGGAATCTAAATTTGCACCTTGTTGGGCATGCCTTATTGAGTTCAAAGTATTGTCATTGAATCAACATGAAAGTTAGAGGAAGGAACCCTTAAAAGTGTTTAAATTGTTACTGTTCTATGGAAATATTTAGCCTAGCATAATGATCAAATTGCGATGAAAAGCATACGTCGTGTCCATCACTCTCTAGGAGTCTAGCTATTGTGCATCAAACAACATGAGCTTATCTTCGTAACATTTTAAACTACAAAAAACAATAGCAAAATAAGCAACCAAAATTATTTTTCTGAAACCCCCCCACCACCCCCCCCCCCAATAAAATTGAGTATTTTGGATTATCCTTATTGGCAAGTGTATCAGTAATCTTGGGATAATTCTTACCATTATTATTGTGAACCTCTTTATTACTATTCTATTTCAGAAGATAAAATAGAGTGGCACTGAAGAGGTTTATTGCAGTGATCATGATGAAGAAGCTAACGATGGTGATGCTAGTGGTAATTATGATAATAATAATAATAATAATTAAAATAATGTTTATAAAGATGATGATAATGACACTGAAGATAGTGACAATAATGATACTAATCAAAATGATAATACTAATGGTGATGGTGATAGTGATGATGACGGTACTAGTGATTGTGAAAATGATAATGATGATAGTGTTGATGATTATATTTGAAATAATAATATGTACATAGTGTAAATATTGGAGATTTGTGTTTCCCATATGTTACAATATGACCTGGGTTTGTAACTAAATTGATGTGACTAGGCACCCTGCAAGACTGAAATTAATAAAAGAACAATGTTTTAGGACTGATTGGTAGCCCTGTTATAAACTAATTGACCTCTATGTAATAAATATTTAAAGATCAGCAGCTATAATAAAGGCAATTGCGTTGGTGATGATGGACCTACACTAGTTATTAGGTTTATGTAGTAGGCATCCCTGTAGAAAATAGTATATGATGAGCAATGGTGCAATGACTGCGAGGAAGATTGGCAGATTAATGCTGATGATAACTACTGTGGTCATTGGAGGAAATGCTCTCGATAACCAATTGGAAAGGTTATTTGGCAGATCTTCATCACAACTGTCAATATCACGACTGAATCTGTTGATAATCCGACCTATGATAGAAAATATAGTTATAATGCATGCCATTTACTGGCCTTAATCCGACATTAGAAAGGAATACGCACATTATGCGAAACAATCTACTTTAGAAAACAATTCATACACGAGAAACCATATACAATATTATTCAACACAATTTAGAATGGGTATGTGATTGATCCCAATTTACAATTAATATGCCCATTTATTAGTGGCAGTCAATATGTATTTTGCTTGTAAAATCTTTTTCTTGTGACATGTAACTCATATAAGTCAGGATGTCTAGCAATCTGTTGACAGGTATGTGAATCTTGTTACATTTATGTCAAAAGCCGCCTGCGTCATCTTTGTAGTGCGCTCACACTATTTATTTAGACCCTGAACCTTGAACTTCCAAACAATATCTTGATTACACAGGAATCATGCAAGCAAGCTGTTCTGTTGTGGGCCACCATATTACACCCGTGCATGATAAGGAACATGAATCTCTTGAACAGAAATAAACAAAGTACATTCCATTGATTAGTAACTGTTGATCTGTCATTAAACCTGTCTTACTCGACGACATATGGTTAGAAAAATCAAAATTCAACAATTGATTTGTTGCAACAACGAACCCTATTCAAGTAATCGAGTGCAGGATAAACAGTAAGAGAAATTCAGCGTAAGACCTCAAAGAACCGTTAATTCGAGTACCAATATGCAGATGATTGAGTATACTGACTGCAATCATGTACATTGGTACCAACATTGCCACATGGTCATTAGCAAATACATAGCAGTATTCAACTAATCAGTTTATTTCATAGAAAATGATACTGTTGTGAATAGCTAATTTATCATACCAACCTACGGGTGCAGTGTCAAAGAAAGACATAAGTGATTTGAGTACATTTCTCAGCATATCTTGATGTAGGGTACGTGAGCCTCTGACCATAGTGAACGCCATCATTATTGCATAAGCAAAGATGAAAATAGGTGGAAAGAAAATATTACATATAATGAAAGCTAGTCTTGTTCTGATATATATATATATATATATATATATATATATATATATATATATATATATATATATATATATATATATATATATATATATATATATATATATATGAATAATAAAGTAATAAGGCACGCATGTTCCTTATATGTACATTTTTAATAAAGCGCATTGATACTCTTACTCATGAAACAATTCACGCTAATTATGTGTGCATACGTGAAATCATGTCAAAAGCCCTACTTTCTATGTCTGAACATTGAGATTGCACATTTTGAGAGTGATGCTTAAATACGCGGGCTATCTACAAACCGCAACTGGTATAAGTGAGTCTGCCTGCCTGTCTGGCTGTCTGTTTCTCTGTCAGATTTTAAAATACTCTACCTGTCCACATATTTCTTTGTCTGTATCTTAAATATTACCATTCATGAATAATCATGTCATCTAACCTTGTAGTCCTCAGAAAAGGCCATATATGCCTATGTACATATTGTTTAAGGTCTGCTTTTCAGGACTGTCTGATGAGAAAGACATATTGGCCAATGTTCGGTCATCTGTCCACTTTTGCAACCAAATACTGCCACCAGCAACACAGGCTTGGTTCAAAGCGTATAAAACGACCATAAGAATTGCTCTCCAATATATATTGGTGTCCTGACATAAAATATAAATATTTCTCAATACCCTCACTCCTTAGCAGTCCATAATTAGCCTGGGATGTTATCGATACATTCTCTAAAAAGCACTATGATATGATGATGATGATGATGATGATGATGATACGCAGCAAGTATATGAAACCTATCATTTGATGATGATGATGATGGTGATGATGATCATCATCATCATCTGCAGCTAAGGTAGTTTGAAAACATCCAGTAAATTACAATCAGTCCTGCTCCTTAATGTACCTTTCCAAGTTTATCCATCCATCATAAGTCGTCATAATCAACTACGTGACGTGTAGGATGACGTCATAATCATGTCGTCATGAATGATTCGAAATAGTCCGTCTTTAACACTTAATATCCCGACACGTTGTACGAATTGTATGTCTTTATCACACAATAAACTTTCTGTCAAATATTTTAAAACAAATTTGACTGGACGCTGTTGCTGCCATAGGCAGAAACAGCGTCCAGTGAAATTAGTTTCAAAATATTTCACAGCTTAGCTCTATAGTTTTCTGGAAATTGATATCTAGCGAGTTCAGGAATCGAGCGAGCCCAACACGAGCGAAATGTGGGTGTAGCCTAGCCAGTGATGGGCGGGGTATAGCTAAAACTGGAACAGTCCATTGAACATTGTTTCCTATCCTCAGGCAGAGTCTTATCCAAAGTTCTATGCTCCAGAAGTTTATTCTTGATTCTCAGAGTGCATGGTCCGACCTCTTACAGACCAGTACATAGTATGTTAACAGGGTTGCGCTGTGGCACCCTCTGCAGGCTATGCACTATCTGACTCCAGCTACAGCCAATTTTAAGGCATTGTCTGCAGGCATTCCTAGTGGTATTCGTAGAACATGGCCAACCATAGACAACTTTGCTGTGGCAATTTCACCGACAATTGGATGGTATTTCACTTGGTGTATAGTATACCACTTACTGCATGGTAATTCATTTATATTGATGTTTATACAATGTTTGAAATATGTGTAGAGTTGGGGAATCTTGTACAATATGGCATTAAATCGCAGGATATATAATAAAAAAAAAGAAGAATAAAATGGCACTTACCCCTCCAATTTGTGCAGTCTCTTCATCAATCAATTTATCGACATGCTGTGGTTCTTCTCTTATAAGGGGTTTTAATGATGCCACTAATTATTGACTCAAACTCGACCTGCAAAGTCGTGAGACAATATTAAATTTAACCATAGACTAAATGAATAGTCTCTTATTCATGGTTGAATAAAATAAACAGCATAATTAAAATCACGTGCAAAGGGAGGGAACAGGACACTGCTTTTGATGTTGTAAATCTATGCGGCTTCTATAGTGCATTAACTTTATGTGCATCAAATATATATATATATATATGTAATTTCAGGGAGTACTATGAATACGGGACTGTTTAGATTCGTCGACTATCAGAAACTAAGGCTTGCATCTTAGCATCATTTATTGTCGTAATTGCATTGATACTAATTAGGGTTTAATAGGTATTGAAACAATAAATAATAATAATAATACCAGCTAAAGTAGAAACATAAGATCACGTTATCATAATGCTATATCTGACTTAGGTCAATATATCTCATTGATAGTTTGACGGCTACTTAACCCATACCTTACCAAATGCATTGCCATTCAATTGAGTAAGCTCTTGCTATTGGCACCCCTTAATGCTTGCGTGTGTGCGTGTGTGTGCACGCGTGCGTGCGTGCGTTCGTGCATGCGTGTGTGTATGCATGCATACCTTTTTCGCAAAGAACCATGGGCAGACATCATGCAATCTCCACTTATTTCATGTACCGAGGAGCCATCTAAGACATTTCTGAAAAGTTTTCAATTGAGAATAATTATATGTGACATTTGTATATTCAACATATATGGAAACATAATCAAGCAGATAAGAACCACATAAACAGCAACTACATTGCAAATTGAAATGTTTAGTTTGCGCTATGCGAATGAAATACAAGAGATTATTACCTTTGTCTAGCAAAATCCGATTTCTCATCTCCTGACTGATCAGTCAGAAACATATCTAACAGTTTTCCACGCACTGCTTGTACTGTAAACATATTAATACAAATCAGATAAAAATAGAATTCGATACTATCAGCAACTGTAGAAATAGATCGCATTGATGCATTCATGGCCCGCCTCTCTGTCACACATTGCTACTGTAGAATGTAAATGTTGATGAAAGGACTGCCTCTCGCACAATTTCTTTTTACAAAGGCTTTACACGCCAATAATGGCATAAGAATCAAGCTGTTGATTGCGACCATGAAGTAGTAGAAGTAGACGCTAAAATGCATAATAATGGACAAAGACATTGTTTTATATAATTCCCCCAATGCATGACTTATAATTATTTGCATGATTTGATAAGTGGCTTGATGGTCTATGCCGTACGTCAATTTGGTTGTGTTTAAAGGTTAACATCATCACAGCAATGTCGATATTGAAAGAGACTGTAGATATTGTGAAATGCCATCTGGGGCCTATTTCTCCACATCACATTGCCTTCTTGTTCTTGATCAGCAACACTGAATTTGCATCATGTGCATTTACGGCACAACTTACGTTTCTCCAAAGAAAGCGAACATTATATTTAAAGTAATCTTGATATTAGGGTTACTGCCATATAAGAGAGAAACTGCAATGCACTATTTTATTTAGAAAAATTTGATTTATTTTTATAAAACAGGAAATCGTAGTTGTTAGCTTAGAGCAATTAGATTATGGTTCCAGTCTACTATATGGATTCCCAATTCTACACTCATATCTGACTTTCTTCATGAAAAGAGGGGTACAAAAGTGATGATCATTTTCACTCAAGTTTAATTATATCAAAAGAATATTTAGTTACAAAAGTGAGCCCATTTGTAAAACAGCATTGTTATTAAGAAGATACAATTAATACAATACTTAGAAATCCTGCCAAAGATAGGGAGTTGTATATACAACATAGACACCAAAAGCATAATCCACTTGAACATGTAAAAATGGCATTCACGTAATATGGAAAATAATTAAATCACTTTTGATTAAGGATCACAATAAATTCGAACAATCTCAGTTCATCCATGGCAACCAAATTATTACCGAAAACCTGGATATTGAAAATAAATTCAATGAATACATTGTTAAAATTGGACCAACACTTTCTGGGAAAATCCAGGCAGATCCTAACACACGCTATACAGATTACCTGGCAGGCAGTTACCAATCCTCAATCTTCAAAACCCAACATACAATGATGAAATTCTAACAATACTAACCAATATTAACCAGGTGAAAAATGCAGTTATAGATAACTTCAAGTGGCGGATATTCAAACACTGCAAATCAGAATTACTAACACCACTAGCACATATTTGTAACCTATCTTTCATTGAGGGTGTTTTTCCAACAAAACTTAAAATTGCACGGGTCACATCAATATATAAAGCAAAAGATCCATCTCAATTCAGTAACTACCAGCCCATCTAGATACGTCCGCTATTCTCAAAGCTACTCGAACACCTGATGTACAACCGATTAGTCAAATACCTGGACAAACAATCAATTCTTTAGGCCTCCCAATATGGCTTTCGCGAAAACACTCGACAATGTATGCCTTTCTTGACATGTTAGAAAATTAGAAAATTCTAAGCATATAATTGGCATATTTTAGACCTTTCTAAAGGCTTTGATACCATGAACCATAAAATTTTATTAGAAAAACTTAAATTATTATGGCATGCGTACTGTTGCGCTGGACTGATTACAGAGTTATCTTTCAAATAGAACGCAATGCATCCTGTATAAATGTGTATGCTCTGAAACCCGAAATTTAGCCTGTTGTACTCCCCAGGAATCTATTCTTGGCCCTTTGCTGATCCTACTGTATATGAATGATCTACCAATTGTCTGCACAAATCTATCACTAATTCCCTTGGCAGATGATACAAATGCCTTTTGCAGTGATACGGATATCCATAGATTATACAACAATGCTAATAGAGAAATGAAAGAGGTTACAACCTGGTTTGCAAAAAAAAAATTATCATTAAATGTAGATAAAATCAATTACATGCCTTTTACAAATTCAAAGAAATTAAAAACGAATATACCAAAATCTCAGCCTGCTAAATTACTAGGTGTTTATCTTGACCATATGCTAACCTGGAATACACAAATTACAATTACGTTTCGGAAGCTAAAAACAATAAATCATAGTGACCTCGCAACGGATTTGAAAGCAAGTGAGTTGTTTTCGCATCCACAAACAACATTAATCCCATCTATCGAACAATACAATTCTGTGCTGGGTCAACTCCTCAACAAACATGCTCCCGAAAAGACGCGCACCATTGCTGCACGACAGCAAGCACCTTGGTATAATTCAGACCTCACATCGGCCAAAAAGACGTGTAGACAATATGAGACAAAATGGAGGAGAACTCGTTCGATGACTGATAGGTTGGCTTTTCAATCTCAGAGATCATGTGTCGTAAATCTGTTCCATAAAGCAAAGTCAGACTATTATTCAAATCTGATATCAGCTACAGCAGATCAGAAAGAACTATTTAAGGTGATAGATGAGCTTCTTCATAGGAAAGCAAAACCCAAACTGCCGAAACATAGTGACACTGCTACCTTAGCGAACACGTTCAACATATTCTTCTCTGAGAAGGTTGCCACCATTCGCAAAAACCTTGACAGCATACCCCTGTTGCAGTGCACGACGAAGAACTATACCATCCACCGGATCTAGAAATTTTCCGTCCAACAACCGAGGAGAAAATCTCTAAAATCATTATGTCCTCGCCAAGCAAGACTTGTTCGCTCGATCCGATACCAACTACAATAGTTAAGCACCATCTTCAAATCCTTGCACCGATAATCACAAAAATCGTGAATGTGTCCTTAGCTGATGGAGTTTTTCCATCTCTCATGAAAAATGCCTTAGTGACCCTGTTGCTAAAAAATTCATCATTGGACTTGGATACCCTTAATAATTACCGACCAGTTTCCAACCTTTCATTCTTGTCTAAGCTTGTAGAAAAGGTCGTGGCAGATCGTATATCTAAGCATATGCAGCAGTACCAACTGGCTGAAAAATTTCAGTCAGCCTATAGAGAGCACCATGGAACAGAGACCGCACTGGTCAGGGTCCAGAATGACATTCTGCGCGCATTAGACAATCACAATGCAGTGTTCCTGGTTTTACTCGATCTCTCTGCCGCGTTCGATACGATCGATCATGAAATTTTAGGCATAGGCATAACTGGAACGGCTTTATCATGGGTAAGGTCCTACCTCACGGACAGACACCAAGCTGTGACTATCTCCAACTCCTCCAGCGCTAGTGTCCTGTTAGAGTACGGTGTACCGCAACGCTCAGTTCTCGGTCCGAAGTTTTTCACTGTGTACTCGGCCCCTATTGTAAACATTGCGAAACAACATAATCTCCAGATCCACATGTATGCGGATGATACGCTGCTTTACATGACATTCCAACCCAACGTGCATACAAACGAGACCATGGCTCTTGAACAAGTACGGAATTGTGTTGCAGACATTAGTCAGTGGATGACATTTAACAAGCTTAAACTAAACCCAGACAAAACCGAGTTCCTCGTGATATCGACAAAACATCAACGTAGTAAGGTTCATACTACCGAAGTCCAACTAGTAAACAGTCTGATTACGGCACATCCATCGGCCAGAAATTTAGGTGTAATATTTGATCAGTTTATGGATATGGATGCGCAGGTAACATCTATTTGCAAAGCGGCATATTACCATCTAAGAAACATTAATTCAATAAGAACTGTTTTAACACATCAAACAACAGAAATGCTTATCCATGCATTTATAACATCACGTCTGGATAATGGTAACTGCCTACTATATGGTATAACGGCAAAGTCACTGAACAAGTTACAACAGGTTCAAAATTCTGCAGCCCGTGTCCTGATGAAGATCAAGAAACGTGATCACATAACCCCTGTATTGGAACACCTCCACTGGCTACCTGTCCGTCAACGAATTGACTTCAAACTTATCCTCCTAACATGGAAATGCATGCACGATGAAGCTCCAGAATACATGAAGGATCTCATTATGCCCCACCATCCGCACCGTGCTCTTCGCTCTACAGATCAACACCTGCTAAACATTCCACGATCCAATCTGAAGTCATGTGCAGACGGAGCTTTCAGCATCGCCGCGCCAAAACTTTGGAATACCCTACCACTGGATATTAAAACGATAAGCTCTAGGGAGAAATTTAAAGAAAGACTAAAAACACATATGTACCGAAGCGCCTTTGAAAATTAGTCAAATTGATAAATGGCGCTATACAAATGCTGTATTATTATTATTATTATTATTATTATTATTATTATTATTATTATTAAATTGAAACAAGTTCAGCGAAAGTATCAAAAGCATCGGTGTCATCCAAGAAATTAAGCCTTACCTGCCACTTGACACTGTTACAGCTCTCTACCATACCCTAATCCTTCCACACATCACATATTGTAACATAATCTGGAATAGTGCACATGAAATTAAACTAACTCGACTATAACAGTTACAGAAAAAGTTTTAAAATGATCTTTAAAACAGCAACGCGTGAAGGCATCTTCAAGACAGAAGCTATGCTGAAACTCACTGATATTGGGACTCTACAATCATATACATTGCTAAGGCAACTACACCATGATAACCTCCCTAAATCCCAATCAAAATTATTCAAGAGTAACACACACACGTCCATGACCACAAGACTAGATCAAAGAATAAATTGTGCAACCAATATATCAGAACAGAATTAGGTAGACACAAAATCTCAATCTCTGCAACCAAGCTCCGGAATGAAACTGAATCAGATGTCCAAACACAAATACTCACACAGGAATCTTATAGTAAAACTCTAAAGCAATACATTATAAGCAAATACTAACACCTACAAATACACATTATAAACTTTGCAGTCAATACACAAATATTTGCTACAACCACCACCACCACCTCCCAGGACTACCACTGCTGGTGTAGTTCGGATTGACCGGGCGGGTACCGGCCGTACCAGCCAAGCTGGGTACGCGCCGCCCATCCTGGACTCGTTCCCTGAACATGGCCCCCTGGGTAGAGCCATAATCATATATGAGCCTATGAGAGAGATCGCGTTATAAAAACGACTAAGTTCGTTAAAGCGCATATTGCGCATGCGCACGCTTAGATGCTATTTTTGACAGAGCATGTAGTTTACGACCAAGATGGGATAACGCTTTTAGTGTACTGAGATCGTACCATGTGATCCATTTTAGTTACTTGTTCCCGCCGAATCTGGCATTAATCAAGACCAGAATTAGACAGACTTTTTAAATCTGTAAACCATCTCAAAATCGATTACGAAATAGCTGAGTTATCCACAGAACACCCTTTTTGATTATCTTCAAAATATTGCCGTGACGTCATAACCACGTGGACGCAGAACTTCTAGAATGTTCTAGAACATTCGACTGCGTTCTTATTAGCTATGCGCTGATTGGATGTTGCTTGACCGATGATTGGTTGGAGCCTGCGCCTATGACGTCATGAGTAGTATAAAAGGAGACAAGATCCATAGTTCGAGAGCATCCTCGGACAGGGGCCGAGTAGGTTGGACCTGTACCAGCTACTATTGTCTCGACTGACAATATGCAGGTCACTTCGTTTTCTGTTGGTTTTCCTCCCGTAGCTAGCAGTAATCCGCCCACCTCACTAAAGCAAGTGTGTGACTCCCGTGCTTGCGGGAGCATTTTGGAACGTTCTAGTTATTGTTAACGAATATCAAGAACTTCGGAACATGAACTTGCGGTGAGGCCTTTGCGGCCTGAAAACGTGATTCTACAGATGTAGAGGCAGCGATGTTCTTTGGTGGATGACTCACCGGATCTGCCGGCCATGACAAAAAGTGGTTATTTAACCGTCCCACACTGATGTCGTGCAGATTCTTCTAAACTTTCGACCACAGCAAGTAAACTTTGCCTGGTACATCTTCAGAGCTGGCTGACGTACCCCACACCATTAAGCTTAAGTTTTGTATCTTCATCTGCATCTAACAACACCTGCTTGTGATCGGGTTGTATCCGTACCATCGGTGTATGGGAACTTTCTTCACAGCAGCAATGTTATTGTATCTCTTGCTGACTACTCGTTAGACATTCTATATTGTGATTACTGTCCTGAGTTCGATCCGCTCCCATCATGAGCTGCTTGCGGGAGTCCTGTTTCCGGGAACCAACCTGCGGGAACTTTCTAGCTTCCTGAGAATGCATCAACTCGCGCCAACCTAAGAATGGCGTATCAATTTCAGTAACACGATAGCCAGACTTAAGAATGGCTACAGATTATTCAAGTAACTACACTTAACATTTTAATTATTCCGTTAAATGTATTTTTCCTAATTATTCCGTATAAACGGTCCCGATGACTAAAAGGTACCGTAACGGTTTTAGGACCGCTAGTTATAATTTCTGTATATGTTTATAGTTATTCTCATTTTCTGTAAGGTGTTTTCACTAACCGCACCGTAGTAGGTTCGTTAACCTGTACTAAAGATATATAATTCTGATCATTTTTTTACACTGTATTGATTGTTCTGGTTAGTTTATATATATATATATATATATATATATATATATATATATATATATATATATATATATATATATATATATATATATATATATATATATGTATATATGGCCAGTGGCCATCAGTTCGTATATTTTGTTTAGTTGTAGAAAATATGGGACTGCAGTGCACGTAGGAAACACTATACAGCGACACTTATATATGCAGCACTTTCTCCCGCCACCAACAATTAGCTCTCCGTGCTATAACTCTGTTTAACCCGCCATGTTACCGACTAAAACCTTTTCTATTCAGCTCGATAGGATCGGTTAAATATGATTAGAGACAATTTCTTCGTTAGGAAACCTGTAGTGTACGCCTCTCTCCCAGTAGTTGCGATAATTTAGCCCCACACTCAGGCAAGATTCATATCTCTATGATATTGTCTCTCTTCATGTTCCACTAAGCCTTGTGGCTTCTTAATTGTTTGGATGTCCCTATCCACATCATAGGCTGATCCGACCCTGGCAAACTGCTGGGGTTTCCGAGCGGTGACGGCCAGGGCGTGGTATCACATACATTCCCTCTGTATCCTCGGATACTTAGTAGTTAGCACTTCTGCCAATGTAGGAAAGTACTACGCAAACATATTTTAAGTATTATTTTCTTTTATCTATTAAACAATCCTCCCGCACCGCAGTGCAAAGCTGGGCAACTTGTACTTAAACCTAACGACAGGTTAAACGGTTAGTTCCATAGGACCCGGTGACGAGCGAGATGCGCATCCCTACCGAATTCCATAAGAATGTTTGGGCATGATATTCAGATCTGCCACGACCGCAAGGGAAGGACATTTACGGTAGGTATTCGTCTCTCTTACCCCCACCATAACGATAGATCAGTTGCCTAAAAATGCTTTTGTGAAAAAGTAACCAGTGTCTTGTAATGTTTTATGTGGTTACGGGGCAAGATGTCCGGATTCTTATCCAGTTCGGGGATCTTACTAAGTAACATGTATGAGTGCTGTCTTCAGTATTGATGTCTTCGGGCATCCGTTCTCAATGACAGCCATATCTAACAGCTAGGTAGACACCCGCCATTTGCGGCCTAAAATAGTTCTTGTCACTAAAAACTGAATGTTAGATAAGCATAGAAGAAGGCCCGCATAAATAAAGCGACAACTACTAATTCAGCATACTAAGAATTACATAAGGCGGTGACATGGGAATCCTTCAGGAATCGTTCATCCCGTCTTCACATAAAACAGCACGCAACCCTATGGCCATAATCTCACTAGGTATGGTCTCTTCTTTTCAGTATTTTGGTTAAATATTAGAGTGGGCCCATTTTTACCTACTACTCCTCTCCCGCTTTAAGCGGTGGTGACATTTTCCCATGACGGAGGCCCGCGCGAGGCACTTGCTTCTCGCAAGGATTCAGCGACGACGGTCCATGCGAGGATAATACTTCTCACCCAACCTAGCACTAGGAGTAGTGCCCGCGTGAGGCACATGATTTTTCGTCACTACAGAGATAACTTTCTTTCCTTTCAGCTTAGAGGTATAAAGCTTATATTAAGTTAATTAGTTAAGTCTCGTGTACGGGAGCCTCCCTTGCGGGGATACCTCTGCGGACCTACGAGTCTGTGTGGTACCTCCGGGAGCCCCACATTTAAAAGTTCATCCGGCTGTCTCTATGTCTTGTATTTTCGTATGCTCATCATTTTTATCTAGCATACTCGACAGTCTGTTTAGGTAAAATTATTGTATAGACTTAGTTTAATTATGTCACCAAAAATCAAATCTTGTAAGTCCATAGATCACGAAATTGCTATGGACAGGCATACTGGTGACACAACCTCTTGGGTTGAGACCGTCGTGTTTAATGTTCGCGACGATGGTCGCACGGCTCCACCGGAACGATTGAGTTCCACTGGCCTTAGGAGCCGGTCTTTGTTACCCGTAGGGCAGTATCGTACAGGATCCGTCACCCAGAGACCGGAAGCTAGCAAGCGTCATCATTCGTCTTGCACTTGCTGCACGGCAAGTCGACATCATACACCGGAATGGCCCGACACTACCCCGCGAGCTACACTCTCACTAAACACTACTAATCACACCACCATGACATCATCTAATTCCAGTCTCGCCATAAGAATTAAAAAGCACACCAATCACCACAGCCAAATTACTATATCCTCGCTATAGTATGGAAATAAGCCCTCACCATACTGCTATCCCATGATGAACCCTTCCCCACTCCACCCCTCCACCTCCCCACCCTCACACAACCCACCCAAACCAGCCCATTCCCATATGTTTTCATTTATGTGTGTTTCCATGTTTAGTAATGTGTTGCCATCGCGGCATATCAGCAAATAAAGTCACCATGTCACCAACCATGACACACATCACGTTCCCTGTCACAAAAAAGCATGAATTCTGTGTCACTCATATGACGACATTTGTCTACAATTAACCAATCATACTCCATACCGTAGATACCACCATTGACAATATATTGCAACCCGGTGACTATGAGATATCAATCCTATAAAGTAATTATATACAAATAAAAGATGCTACTCATAATAATATACTGCCTTATGTGCTTTGTGCTTGTGCACGTGTCTGTCAATGTTAAATAATGTGACTGTCTATTTAATGTAGGAGGTCCATCCGATTATAGGCTTAGCTTTTGGCGATGGATCACCCATTCTGTCTTTGTACCAATACTATTATGCAGCACAATAAAGAACATTGAATTTAATTAATATTTACTGAACCAAAAGAGTTTAGCAATCTTGGATTTTTGCCTGTCATATAAAAAATATGCAAGCTAGTTTGATCAATATTGCTTTGTTTTTGGCCGAAAATGGTCACTCATTGTTTGTCATGAAATCAACTTCTTTACTCGCTTGTCCTGCCTATATATGCACTGCACGTGCTAGTGCACTTTGTGTTTCCTGGTCGAAACTCCCATGCAACACGTGTGAAATGACATCACATTTCCAATCAGTTAACCCGCTTGAACTGAAAACAATCGCAAAACTTTCGCATGTCAACATGGGTCGCCGTCTAGGTTTAACTGAAAATCAGCGTCATGAAGCAATGGGAAGACTTAGCGCTGGCCAAAGCGTTCGCAACGTTGCGCGGAAATTCAATGTGCATGCCAGTACCATTTCTTGTCTCCGCCAACGTGTACAGCAGACTGGACGAGTTCGGGATCAACACGTTCTGATAGACCACGAGCAACAACCCAAAGGGAAGATCGGTATTTAGTGACGTCATCTCGACGTCACAGGTTCGAAAGCGCGCCACGTTTAGCCATGAATTTGCATAATGCCACTAGCACTAGAGTTCATGCACAAACGGTTCGAAACCATCTCCATGCCATTGGATTATGCGCACATCGTCCGGTCGTTGCAGTTCCACTAACAGCACATCACATTCAGGAACGTTTAAGACGGGCCCGAACTCACCAGCATTGGCGCCTTGCACAATGGAATAACACGTTATTTACGGATGAATCCAGATTCTGTGTGCAATTTGCAGATGGTAGGTGCCGCGTATGGAGGAGAGTAGGAGAACGGTATCAGGCTGACAACATCATCCAACCTGACAGATACGGCGGTGGCTCCGTCATGGTGTGGGCAGGGATTCATGGTACAGGAAAAACAGATCTTGTTATCGTTCATGGAAACCTGAATGCTCTGCGTTATTGTAACGAGGTTATCACACCAGTTATCATTCCATTTATGCAGCAGCATCCGGGCTTCTTGTTCTAACAGCACAATGCGCGACCACATACGGCTAGGCATACGACTGAACTTCTTCAGAGGAACAATGTTCAGGTTGAAGATTTCGGTTTTCTTCTTCTTACTGACGGGTCGGTGGTCCCGCTTCGCTACCGGTAAGTTTATGATGTAAGGTTGCTGTGACAACCACTTGCCGGCGGCGGAGAAGGAACGTGGCAGTCTGGCTCGCCTCGTCGAGAAGATGGTGAGTGACGATATTTATGAAGACTGCTGGGCCTGATCTGACGTCGTGGTATACCAGGTAAGGACTGAAGGTTGCCTTCAGCTCAGACTAGATTCTTAAACTAATTTTAATCAACCGACAAAACGACTGACTTACATAAACGTAAGTTAAATAGATTTATTGAAGAAACTTTATAAATAATATGCAAATTCTAAGCAAGAGCAATTTCGCTCAAATAAACAAACTTGGTACAATTATATGTAGAAAAACACACAATTGTGCCCAAGTAAGTCACATCTTGGTGGCGGTTGCTTGAAATGACTTCCATAGGCCTAACGTTAGTCAATCAGTCACTGAATCCGGATGGTATATTAATACATTAATACCGCACTCGTGTTGGTATCGATGGATCTCTGAGCTTCTTGACTATCAATTTCCAGAAAACTATACAGGTAAGGTGTTGACTATTTTGAAAGCAATTTCACTGGGTGCTGTTGCTGCTTGTGGCGGTAACATCGCCCAGTCAGATTAGTTTCAAAATATTCACCAGCATGGTTTGTAAATAGCAAAGACAATACTATTCGTACAACGCGTCGGACTATTAAGCATTTAAGACGAACTAAATTGAGTCAGTCATGACGTCAAGATTATGACGTCATCCTATACGTCACGTCGTTGATTATGACATCATATGATGTAATATGATGGATAGACAACATGAAAATGCCCATTAGCAAGTGGTATTTATTATCCTCCCTCCGTCAGAGGACGAGTACATTGTATTCAGGGCAACAGTCTATGATTGGCCTTGTTAAAATATGTGACCTATAAATATGGGTGGTCTTTTAATACAAGTGGTCCATATTGTGTGTGCCACGCATTACCAAGTGGTATTAGCCATGTAATGCTCAATTTGCTCATGAAAATTTCAATAGAGCGATCCATTTCTAGGTATGCCATGCCTATTTCTTGCTAAGCTCCACCCCTTTTTGCGTGTTGGAATCGATGTATATATATATATATATATATATATATATATATATATATATATATATATATATATATATATATATATATATATATATATATATATATATATATATATATATATATATATATATATATATATGTATATGTATATGTATATATATATGTATATATATATGTATATATATATATATATATATGATATTGTCAAACGCACCAGCTCAGAATTTTCAAAATTAAAAAAATTCTTGTTTATTTTATTCCTTGAGATTGTCATTTTGTTTTAGAGATGCCATATGGCCTAATTGGCACACAATGATAAATCACTGAGTGGTCGTTTGAAAACCTATTTCAGTTTGGCTTTTACTAAGATGTCACGAAGATTCGAACTTTTTTTAATTGCAATTACTTGACGCTTGTTGAAAGGTTGTCTGGGATTGTCCTATAATTTGTGATATTCATCTTTTAGGATTTTGGCAATTTCAACATTTTTCTGATTGTATGTGAGAGTAAATTGGATAATCTCTCTTTGATCTAAGAGGCCTGGGTCAGAATTTATGCCCCTAGGCCATTGTGTTTCTAATTGTTTAATCCAGAACGATTCTCTTAGTTTTCTTTGTTTATCAGTTTCCTCTGTTGTGTCTGAAAGAGGTAGCTGTTCGATAGGTATAGTTTCAAAGTCACGAGGGACTGACTGATCAGGAAGATTAAAATGTTCAGCCACATATGTGTCTTCCTCTAGTCTAATATCTGAGAGGTGTCTAGTTGCCCGCCATCTTAGTGGATTTTTCGTTTCGCCGACATACTGCTTTTGACACAATTTGCATGAAATTAAATAAATGACATTTTAAGAATCACAATCTAAATTTGACTGAATTTGAAATTTGCTTTTGTTTTGAAAGCTTGTGAATGTACTCTGGGAAGGAAGAAAACTATCCAATTTAAACCTTTTCTTTTCGCATTTCCGAGATCCTCCTTCACCTACAATCGGACGATTATGGCAAATTTTGGTAGGCTGAGAATTTCTGGCATTATCCGGAATGAGTTCCAAATTACGCAGAGTTTCAGACATTATTTTACGCATGAACCGAGAAGAGTACCCTCTCGGTCTGAGAGCTTTGAATAAGGTCGAACATGATGAAGTTTTTCCTATCACTCGAATTTCTATGAAAGCGGATTATTTGTGATTTTACAAGTCCCTTGAAAGTATGCGGTGGATGGAACGATTTCTTGTGTACTAGTTGATGGGAGTCGGTTGGCTTAAAATAAACTTTGTAGTCTAAGTAACCAGTTGTTTCATGCTTTATACCTTTGTATAAGGTTACATCCAGGAAATCTAGGGACATCTCATCAATTTCAGCTTTTAGTTTGATATTCGGATCATGATTGTTCAGAATGGCTAAAAATTCGTTAAATGCTTCTTTGGTATGTTGCCAGATCATGAAATGTCATTGAGGTACCTGCGGTAAATGAGTGGCTGATTTGGACACTTTTTGAGTGCTTCCTTTTCCCACTCTGCCATGTAAAGGTTAGCGAAACCTGGGCTGAAACGCTTACCCATTCCGCAGCCGCAAATTTGTTGGAAAATTTCACCAGCAAATTCAAAGTCATTGCCTTTCAGACTAAGCTCCAATAGAGCTAATATTTCTCTGTCGGGCTTGTTGGTGTTTGGGTAATCGGAAAATGCTCTACGAATTGAATTTAGACCCTTTTCGATATCAATGTTTGTGTACATAGCATCGACGTCCATCGTAATTAAGAATGAATTTGGAGGGACCGATATCTTAGAGACCTGGCCTAGGAAGTCTTCAGTGTTTTTCAGATAGCTAAAATGTCTGTTCGCAATTGGCTGAAGATGGTAGTCGATAAATTCACTAATCCTATATGATTCCGAACCACAATCTGAAATAATGGGTCGCCCTGGTGGAGTCATTGGGTCGGTCCACGAGTCAACAGACTTATGGATTTTAGGAAGAAGATAAAATGTACGTGGTACGATATTAACCTACCATTCACCTTACAAACAATTCAGTTTCCTGTCAGATTGGCTTATGCTGTGACAATTAATAAAGCATAAGGTCAAACATTTGATAAACTGGGCCTTTATCTCCCGTCGCCTGTTTTCTCACATGGGCAGTTAAACGTAGCATTTTTCCCGTGCACGATCGTTTTAGAATATTTTTGTTAAAATGGAAATGACTCATACGCAAGGTGCCATTGGCAACACTTATGTGACTAAAAACATTGTATATCCTGAAGTACTATAAGTTAAAATAAGCTTAATGGAAAACATTATTGCCTTAGACAGCAACTGCTTTCAGTCTGATCGTTAGTAAACTAATCACTATATCATTTCCATCCGTACAAGAGAAATACACGCTCACAGATGCATGCAGGTACACACATACACATGTGTACATATGAATGTAGACGTGCACGTACACACATGCTCCCACACGCATCTGCACACACACACACATGCACATACGCATGCATGAATTCATACACATACATATACATCGACATACAAACTAAACGCACAGGAACAGGTGAATGCATGATTTAAATGTAAATTTATTTAGCACTGTTCATGAACAATTCAACTAAATAATTTGGGTCTTAAATAACTGCCAAGAAATAACTATACTATCTGTCAAACGCACAGTTAGTAATGCTCATAATAATCTGCCAGAAAAAACCAAATTAACGAACCAGTGATGCCAGTGTTAAATTTCCAAAAATAGTCTTCGTTTGGTATGCAAACGGACATTTCTGGGTAGAATTCATAAAGCTTTTGCAGCTGAGAAGATTTCTTTATAAGCAAATTTCTATAGCAACCTGCCAGTTTTAACCAATCAAATCTAAATTGCTATGTAAATTCGCTGACTGGGAAATTTTCTTAGTGTTAAAAAATTTTAAGAAACCCACCCCTAAAGCCGTTTTTGGCTGACATGATTGTTAAATTGTTAACTAATACAGTCATCCCTAACTATATATGTATACAATCCACAGCATGCGCGCATGTCTCTTTAAATTGCTATATATATTGAGATTTCGTGCTGAAAAGGTTAGTTAAGTTTTAGTATTATAATTATGCAAAGTCTGTTTTATCAAAGTACATGTATATATTTGCCTAAGATATAGACCGTATGTAGTTATAATGTTGTTAATAAATCCATCTATCTATCCACGGCGTTCCACGGGTTCGGCTAGTTATTATTATTATTATTATTATTATTATTATTATTATTATTATTATTATTATTATTAGATGTTCATCTATCTTGTATGTTTGAGGTGAATGACCTAAGTGTTGCCGAATGCTTAGTATTAATTGGTACAGAATTCCACATTTGCGTTGCCATGTATGTGAAACTGTATCTCCTGTAATCCGTTCTTATTTTTGGAGGCTTTAAGACTGTTCATCTTGGATCGTAGATGTCGAGAATGGGTGTCTTCTACCAACGTAAACATGTCTTTCATGTACATAGGTGCAATGCCGTTTAATGATTTTGTCGGCATGTCATGATATTGGTCTTAATTAACATTCTCCTAGTTAACGTTGTCCAGTTCAATGTTTTTGATGGATTTAATAAACATTCTGTTGAATATTTTGAAACTAATTTAACTTGGAACTGCCACTGTCATAGGCAGCAACAGCTCCAAGTCAAATTGGTTTCAAAATATTCAACAGCTTACAGCTGCGGTCTGGGATTGATCGATCCCAGCACGGGCGAAGCGTGTGTAAAGTTTAACTAGTGATGGCTAAAATTGGAAAGAACAATTACAGTTACAGATCAGGGTATACTTACATTTTGTAGATATTATTACCCAACAAATATATGGGATGGGATAGGTGGGTGGGGTGGTGGGGGCGCAGGGGTGTGGTAGGCTCTGGTGGTGGTGCTACATTCACCAGTTCATCCAATAGTTTTGATATGTTGCTTGGTTTCAGTTTAGTTTATTTTCGATTAACTTCTTTTGAAGTATACGAAATACAATATACAATACAATATTTCATGAAATAAACAGTAATAATATGATTAAGATCACATATGAGATATACAATATCCTATATATGTTGACAGATGTAGTAGAGGGGTCCGTTTCTATGTTCTTCATTAGTGTTATTGATAGTTATAATGACGATGGTATGGATCCAGTGGTGGTGGTAGTGGTGGTGGTGGTGTTGGTGGTGGTGGTGGTGGTTTGATCACTACGTCAAGCATATGCCTACGTTAAAATCTTAAGCTATGTTTACTTACATATGGTATGATATAATCATGTAGGCTATATATGAGTACGGTAATACTATCTATATGCTTTGATAATCATATCGCAGTATCTGATATTGTATCCTATATCATGCACTGACTCGTATGTTCGTGGAACATCTGGTGTTTTTATTTTAATAATCCATAACCGCATTTCATCTAGACACAGCGGATGATCTAAGGAGGGCAGAGCCGAATTACGCCTAATTTGTTAGTTATGTGGCAAATGTTGTTGAATATTTTGAAACTAATTTGATTGAAATCGGTTTCAAAATATTCAACAACTTACGCATATCATAACTGCAAAAGTGAGATACTGGGATTACAGGTCCACATGTGTAAATGCGATAATTGTCTTTTATTTGTGGCACCCATTATTTTTCGGGGTGGTGGTGTGTGGGTTAGTGCGAGTGTGGGGGTGGGGTGGGGGTCACGGGACTGTATATCCGTTAGCCCTTGCCTTAACTTGGCTCCCAGGGATGGTGGGGTTGGGTGTGTGGTGTGTGTGTGTGTGTGTGTGTGTGTGTGTGTGTGTGTGTGTGTGTGTGTGTGTGTGTGTGTGTGTGTGTGTGTTAGTGTTGGGGGAGGGGGAGGGGTCAAACCCACCACTTGAAAAAAAAGATTATGATGTTTATCAGCCGGAATACAGGAATCGGCTACTTGGCATATCTCATTTTCAAATTGTTCAGAGTAGCGCTTTGAAAAATCCCAGAGTGGACCGTCCCAATACTAAAATCTTAGGTCCGCCCTCGAGACCATATATGGCACTTGATTCGATCTAAGAAACCGCATGCTTAAATTATTGGCTACATCCAGATACCTTAGAGTTCAGATAGAGGAACAGTATTTAATAAGGGGCTACGATGCGGCCGAGATTTTCTTCTTCGGTCCTTGGTTAACCCTTTTATGGTTCGTCGGCCTAAATCTGTCTCTGCACTGGTCTTGAGGAATGTCATTTGCAGGCCAAGTGAAGACCATTTTTGAAAATTTACCACGGGAATAACCGATAACCGAGCCAGCCATTCCAGTGGTGAATTTTCATAAAATAGTCTTCACTTGGCCTGCAAATGGTCATTCAATAAGCAATTATTAAATGGTTAAAGAATATGAAAGAGGGATACGCGTGTTGAAATCGAGTTCTGGACGCTGATTAGCCAGAATCTCAATTTCGAACTATGACAGCAACAGCGCCCAGTCAAATTAGTTTCAAAATACTCATCTAACTGTTTATTAAAAAGTAAAGACATACTATTCGTACAAAACCGCTTAGTCAGTCATCAATTAAGCGTTCGTGACGACCGTAGCCACGTCATTCATGTCGTAGTATGACGTCATATGAATGATGGATAAACTGGAAAGCTCCATTCAGACACATATTGGCGGACCTTTGATAGCCATTTGGTTTGGACATCAGCTATCAGGTCAAGTAACCTGTTTTGTTTATGAAGTCAGGTGTATGAGTGGCAGATCGGATCCCTCCACTATAGTTCTTGGTTGACGTGCACGACACCCACTTGCCTACACGACTACACCGTCTTGAAGAATGCGTTCACTTGTCCTCATCAAACCAAATCTGAGGCTAGCAATTATTGACGTCAGAACTAAGATGATTAGAACTGAATTGAAAGAAATATATCATAACTGCTGCTGCTGCGTCTTCTGCTGCTGTTGCTGCTGCTGCTGCTGCGGTAGTATTGGTCTGATGGGCTCGTATTAACGGGTATAGACTAGTAATATAATCTTGAAAATGACATCAGGGGTACCTACATGTTACACGCTCACATCGATACCAGCCTTATCTCTGTCCCAAAAAAGCCTGCGTGACATTTTCTATTGTGATTTTCCCCCATGTATCGAGATATTTTGTGAAAGATTCTGTTCGGCATAATCGTGATACCACGATATACAAATAATCGATTGTAAATCTACTAATCCTAGTGCTACGTAGAGACCTGACAACGCAGGTTACTGGGACGGTGCCGGGCCGATACCGTGCCGATACTGATCGCATCGACCTAGTATCGACAAGTCACCGGCCCGGGAACCCGCATTATCAGGGGAATTTGGTGTCAAAATGTTTGGAATCGTGAGCGCTATGGGATTATTAAATAGTAGACATAGACCAATATTGTAGCAGTGCTTGACGGTCGAAAATACAGCAAAATCACACTTTGGTTTCATAATCCCAAGCGTATAATAGTTTGTTAAACGTTTTCCGTGCCTTGGCCCGTGTTAGATGTATTCATAGCAAAAAATCCCTGTTCAATTCCAAACAAAATAACATCAGTTAATGAATTACGTAATATGTAATGTAGTATATCTCAATAACGCAACAGAGATTAACCGTTTAATGACTAAATTTGGTCAAGAATCTCGAAGTATTTAGTATTTACTCAAGTGAATGCCCATTTGCAGGCCAATAGAGGACTATTTTTGAGAATTTACCACTGGAATAACTGGGCTCTATTACCGAGCCAACTGCAGAGGCCAATCGATCGATCAAACAATCAATCAATCAATACATCAATCAAGCAATCACGCAATCAATCAATCAGCCAACCAATCAATCAATCAACCAACCAATCACTCAATCAATCAATCAATCAATCAGTCAACCAATCAATCAATCAATCAATCAATCAATCAATACATCAATCAATACATCAATCAATACATCAATCAATAAATCAATACATCAATCAATACATCAATACATCAATCAATTCATCGATACATCAATCAATACATCAATGCATCAAATAATACATCAATCAATACACCAATCAATGCAGCAATACATCAATCAATACATCAATCAATGCATCAATCAATCCATCAATCAATACATCAATCAATAAATCAATCAATACCTCAATACATCAATCAGTACATAAATCAATACATCAATACATCAATCAATACATCAATAAATACATCAATGCACCAATATATACATCAATGCATCAATTAATACATCAATCAATACATCAATCAATACATCAATACATCAATCAATGCATCAATTAATACATCAATCAATACATCAATCAATACATCAATCAATACATCAATCAATACATCAATCAATACATTAATCAATATATCAATCAATACATCAAAACATCAATCATCAATCAATGAACCAGCCAACCACCCAACCAACCAATCAAACAACCAACAAGCCAACCAACCAACCGACATTGTTCTATATATTTAACAATCTCATATCCCTAACGATTCCAAACATTTTTGACCCAAAATAGAGGAACCCAGTTTATAGGTCAATCATATGACGCCATAATCAACAACGCCACATGTAGTCTGACGTCATACTCAATTACGTCATGAATGACGCGATTTAGTCCCTCATAAACGCTTAATGAGCCGCCAAGTTGTAAGAATTGTATGGCTTTACTATTTAATAAACGTTCTGTTGAATATTTTGAAACTAATATAACTGGGGGCTGTTGCTGCCATAAGCAGCAACATTACCAGGTCAAATTGGTTTCAAAATATTCAACAGATTACCTGTATGGTTTTCTGGAAATTGAGATTCCGGGAGTGCAGGGAACGGTTGATCCCAACACGGGCAAAGCGTGGGTGGAGCTTGGATAGAGATGGGCGGGGCATGGCTAAAACTGTGCAGATCGGGGACGACATTA
The DNA here is from genome assembly GCA_034401795.1 of Chaetoderma sp. LZ-2023a. Lineage (NCBI taxonomy): Eukaryota > Metazoa > Mollusca > Caudofoveata > Chaetodermatida > Chaetodermatidae > Chaetoderma > Chaetoderma sp. LZ-2023a. The sequence goes on along the minus strand of CM067360.1, from coordinate 45,454,875 downwards.
GCGCATTTCCAGGGCAAAGCTAACCTACTGTTGAATATTTTGGACACGGCTGAATTGGAGGACAATGCTGCCTAAGACATTGATGTCGTCCAGTCCAATTTCGATCAAAATGTTCAACAAATCATTTCTTACTAACTAACATGTATTGATTTTGTTTTGGAGGCGTGTTGACTTGTTTATGAGCTGTATTGTATTGAAATTGTACACGCAAGCGAGCAAACAGTACTCGGAGTTATCTCTCTCTCTCTCCCTCCCTCCCTCCCTCCCTCCCTCCCTCCCTCCCTCTCTCCCTCTCTCCTTCCCTCCCTCTCTCCCTCCCCTCTATCTCTCTCTCTCGCCCCTCCCTCCCTCCCCCTCCCTCCGTACCCAACTCTCTCTCTCTCTCTCCTCTCCCGCTCTCTCGCTCTCCCTCCCTCTGCCCCTCTCTCTCTCTCCCTCCCTCCCTCCCCCTCTCTCTCTCTCTCACTTTCTCTCGCTCTCCGTCCCCTCTCCCCCCCGTCTCTCTCTCTCTCTCTCTCTCTCTCTCCACCCCCGCTCCACTCTCTCTCCCCTCGCTCTCTCCCTCTCTCTCGCTCTCTCCCTCTCTCTCTCCCTCCCTCTCTCCACCTCCCCCTCCCTCCTTCCTTTCTCTCTCTCTCTCACTCTCTCTCTCACTCTCTATCTTTTTCTCTCTCTCTCTTTCTCTCTCTCTCTCTCTCTCTCTCTCTCTCTCTCTCTCTCTCTCTCTCTCTCTCGCACTCCCCCCTCTCTCCCTCACTCTCTCGACACATTTATAACTATATTAGTAATGTTAATGCTATAGTGTGCATCCGCCACTTGTTATTGCATTATTCAATGTATCATAATTGTATATTATGTGAGACACGGGTATAAGACGTATGTCTTATCGTGCTCCCACTTAGACTAAAATAAATTATGTTTAACCCAAAGACTGGATTTCTCCATTCAGCTCGTTAGTTCTAGGATTAGTAGATTTAAAATCGATTGAGCCTAGGTGTATATCGTAGTATGGCGATAATGCCTGAACACCATCCCTCACAAAATATCTTATTGCATGGTAAAAAATCACAATAGAAAATATCATCCAAGCTTTTTTGTGACAGGTCTAGATAGTACTGAGATAAACAATGACACAGATGACAGCTTTTAACATTTAGGTATCACTGATGCCATTTAGAGATTTTTGGATTTTTGGATTTTTTTAGATTATTTGTCTAGTCTATTTGGAAAAATGTCCAATTTTTGCGACGTCAGGTTTTAATTTTAGCTTTATGGTCCGTATGGACGGAGGTCTAACGTGTGTCTTATTTGATTATGACGGCAGATACTTGAGTGACAGATCGCATCAATCCATTTGTCCTGGCTATGCTGAACACTTTTGTACTTAAGCAGGCCGAAACGGCTTCTACAGTATGTTTGTATGCATGAGTACTGTATTCTGTGGCTGTAGTAGTAGAAACATCCCACAGCTGCAATCAGTCCTTCTTCGCTTTTGCCCGCTGCGTCCTCAGACACATTCGTTAGCTTCCTCAGGTCGATTGTTGATCTGAGTGTACCGAGTCATGTATTCCTGAGTTCACCTCGCAGCACAAATAGACTCATGCAATGAAGCCCTCTCCTGACTTAATATTTACTGTATAGGTGCTCTGGATAAATGCCCATTTGCAGACCAAAAGAACAATATCTTTGAAGATTTACTACTGGAATGATAGAGCCAATAATTACAGTTGTAAAATTTCAACGATAGTCTGCTCTTGGTCTCAAATTAACATTTTCTATGAGAAATTGGAAAGTTTCGTGAACAAATTTGAGGGTTATCGGGCTAAAAGTTTCATTAGATTGACTAAAGTAAAGGACTTAACGCTTTGTAATCTAATAATATATACAAATCAATCAAAAACCTACCTATCAAGTTAACGTAGTCCCAACCAGATTGTGCATTGAAATAAATCTGCAATTTAAGCATATTATTATTATTATTATTATTATTATTATTATTATTATTATTATTATTAATAACGTCGTTGTCGTTCTATTGAGTGGTTAACAATAGCGTACGTGGCCTAATGTTTATAACGTTTGCTCTTTCCAGACCTCAAGCCTAAGGTGTATGCAATGCCGAGTAGGGAAGGAGGCACGAGGGAGCACGCGCCCCACACCCACCCCACTACACCTACAACTGGATCGTCTTGCACATAATCTACTACACAGTTCCAAAATTATTCTGTAGTGTCAGACGATTTCCCGGGAGAGGGCCTCGTGGCACCATTCCACTTTGAGGTAGACGCTACCCACACCCACACACCACTTCATCCATGTCTCCGACATGCTCCATCCCCATTGACAAATTCCTTCTCGTTGTCAATAAAGCAATTAAAGCAGGTAATAGATTCCCACAACTGCCTGGAAATGGGAGTAAAATTATTTGACTGTTGCACAGACTTTACTCCGGGGTCCAGTTGGAAACTAGGTCATTAGTGTCCATCCGTCATGAATTTAAAACTCCGACAAGTGTACGAATTGTGTGTCTTTGATGGATTTACTACGGTATTTAGTAAACATTCTGGTGAATAGTTTGAAACTAATTTGAATGGGCACTGTTGCTGCCATAGACATCAATAGCCCACAGTCAAATCAGTTTCAAAATATTCAACAGCTTACCAGTATAGTTGAAACTGGAATTCTGGTAATTCAAGTTTGATAGATTTACTATTTAATACACATATGTAATAACAGCCCCCCAGTCTCACAGCAACAGACCCCCCCCCCCTCCCAGTCAAATTAGTTTCAAAATATTCACGGTTCAAGGGATATAAATTTATTACATCACGTGCACCGGATGGGCGGAGCTTAGATAGCAATGGGCGGGGTATAGCTGGAAATGGGTCCTTCTATTGCCTTCGGTGTCGATGGCCATGATTGGCAGATAGTCCTGGGTCAAGTTCGACTCGCTAACTATAGTCAGTTTGCTGGTTTACTGATCATGCGCGGTTGCTATGCCCAGTCGAACTTGATCGTAGTCGACTATAGTTCGTTGGTACCCGGTTCCCTATTGAATTGCTATTGCAGAAAATTTGGAGTCGGGTACCAGTCTTCATTAACCCTTTCTGCCGTCTGTTTTAATGACATACGAAAATGGGTTATTTTTGTCCGCTAAGGCGTCAAAAAGCGTCCATGTGGCATAAAGTGGGAATGAATATGGGCTTGGGAACATTGACATACAATGGGAAAGCATAATTTTATCAAACCTAAGTTATTTAGTGAAATATTTACACTTTTATATGCATTTATTCGTGGCAAGCGATCGGTGTCCGCCATTTTGAAATTTACGCAAATATCGCACTAACCATCTGAACCGAGGTCGGGTGCTCGGTTGACTATAGTTGACTAGCTAGTTAACTATTTAAAGTTCGACTGGTACTCTAGTTAGCTATAGCTAACTATGGTTAGGAGTCGAACTTGACCCTGATGTCAAATGTGATGTTTAGGGGTAACCGTACACTAGCATCCACACGACATTTTTTTGCGGCTCTTGTGTCCTTAACTCCCTTTGGCTCAACTTAATCCACCTTTCCAAGAGTATCCATCCATCATCTGACCTCATATGACGTCATAATCAGCTCAGAGCATGTATTATGACGTCATAAACATTACGTCACAAAGGGTTCCATATAGACCGTCATCAAATCTCAAACGGTCCGACACGTTGTATGAATTTTGTCTTTGTAATTCTTTGCTCTTTAATAAACATGCTGTTGAATATTTTGAAACTAATTTGACTGGGCGCTGTTGCTGCCTTAGGCAGCAACAGCACCCAGTCAAATTAGTTTCAAAATATTCAACAGCTTACCTGTGTAGTATTTGGGAATTGATAGTCAGGGTGTTCAGAGATAGATCGATCCCAACACGAGCGAGGTGTGGGTGGAGCTTAGTTAGAGATGGGCGGGACATAGCTAAAACCAGAAAGATCCATTAACCATTTAATGGTCAAATTGACTAAAAACAACTTTGCAGTGGTCTTCAGACGTGGTTATTTGAAAGGCCCAGCGAAGAGTATTTTAAAATAAATACCACGAGAATGACTGGCTCGGTAACCGTCATAAATTTACAAAAGTAATCTTCTAAAATTAAAGTATCTTGAAAAATAATGACCGTCAAAATGTTTAATTGATATATCAAGTAGAATATTGAGGGCTCTGAGGCGCTGTTGACACAGGCAGGGTTAATACATGTTAATATGAAAGCTGATTAATAACATCGTGTCACCTTTGAGCATTCAAGAAACGCCATAAATTATGCGAAAAATCATAAATACATCTTTTATTTAATGTGTAAGTATCAATGACAATTCCATAAATCCAACGTCAGTTTATATCTTGTAAGATATTGCGATTGCGTTCATAGTACTATGAACGTGGTCATATGGATAGTTTGTCAGTATATAAAAAAATTGTAAAAAAAATTCAAATTTTTAAGATCCCGTTTTATCCAGTTTTATTTTACAATATCTGTGCAAATTAACCGAAATAACAAGCTATGCACTCATCCGTTTCTTTATATCCAGTTAAACATATTTTAACACATTTTTCACAGCATATGCCAATTGAGCTTGAATTTTATATTAATAATATTCATTAATTTAGAAAATAGATCGCCCGGCCGATTTCACCCGCCCCATGATCTGTTTAGAAACTCACATAACTGTATTGTAGTTCAATTCACATACATATATTATCACATATTATTTACTTGATTACAAAAGTTGATTACAGAGTTGCCTGATGAAGCATGCGTTGGTGCCCGTGCCCACCTCTATGTGAGATGCCAAAGACAACTTGAAAATTTCACCCAGAGGATCCATCGATGATCTGACGTCATATGGCGTCATACTTAGCTAAGCGTAGAAGAGTGTAGGATGACGTCTTAATCATTACGTCATAAATTATTATATTGGCCCCCGTCTTTAACTCTTAATAGTCCGACACATTGTACGAATTGTATGTCTCTTCTATTTAATACACATGCTGTTGAATATTTTGAAACTAATTTGACTGGTCGCTGGGAATCCATCGATGACCTGACGTCATATGGCGTCATACTCAGCTAAGCTGCATGTAGGATGACGCCATACTCATTACGTCATAAATTATTCTATTGGCCCCGTCTTTAACTCTTAATACGAATTGTATGTCTCTACTATTTAATAAACATGCTGTTGAATATTTTGAAACTAATTTCACTGAGCGATGGTGCTATCACAGGCAGCAACAGCCCCAGGTCAAATTAGTTTAAAAGAATTCAACACCTTACCTGTATAGTTTTCTGGAAATTGATAGTCAGGAAGTTCAGAGATCGGTCGATCCCAACACGAGCCAGGTGTGGGTGGAGCTTAGCTAGAGATGGGCGGGGCATAGCTAAAAATGTAAAGGTCCATTACAACAGCCAATCTGTGTTTAAGGCTAAAATTAAAGTCAATGTTTCGTCTATGCTATGTCAGGTTCCAGACGTTAACATCATTGACGGGTGCGTTCTCCGGTGGATAATCCACTGGCCTAATAAAGGAACTGTTTTTCTTAAAACGAACTTATGAAATTACGTATTTGAGAAGTCAGACAAGAGCGATGTTTATCTTGTCTTCAATAAAGACTTTGATTTCAGCATTAAACGTGGAACCAACATTGTTATCTAAATCTTGATCGGCTGCATCATCAGTGGCATTTATTGCACTCTCCTTGAAATTGAAAGGATTTTGCGCAGGCAGGTTCCACTTTAATATGCTTACCTACTGGGTCACTCTATAATATGTTTCCTAGCATGTCTACCCGTCCAAATAAATGACAATTTAAACAACACACGTCAGGGATCCGTACCTAGACGTGTCTGGAAACTCCCACGCCAGTGACACAATCTAAACGTAGAGCCGTAGCTTCGTGCTATGCCGAGAATCCCGTTTAGCGTAGGAGATCTCGCGAGAACACGAATGGCCGGTGACACTGATCGGCTTCGAGTTCAGACCAGCCATTCCACAAAATATTTGCGTGAAACGTGTTTTGTTGTGTCCACTTGAAATTCAAGTTTTAGTTCTACAATGATGTCTGGCTCGGAGCTATCCCCGTCTGCAAAGGTGAAATTGTTCCATAATTATGTTGTTTTGGACATAAATATTACTTTTAAATGTTTGTCAATCTGTTATAATTTTCAGATTGCTGTTTTAAGCCATTTATTCACGTGGAATCGTTTGCTACTATTAGGGCTCGTTTTACGAGTGCTCGTTGTTTCTGCGTCCGTAAATAACCAGAATTCATCATTAAATATGGATGCCGGAGCGGAAATTGGTTTGTTTTGACCACAGACGCTCATGTCGTGGCCCGGACATAATATATATTATCAGTAAGTTGGGGGGTGGGGTGGGGTGGGTCATTAGTCATAGTCGCTTACTCTACCACGCACATATGTATGGGCCACGACATGAGCGCCTGTGATCTTGGCGACTGGATTTAAAGTTTTCGTTGAAATTTATCAATTAGAAGTCATAATTGTTGAAACTGATATGAAAACTGATAGCGAAGCCGATATGTCTACATAAGCCAAACCGTGCAGTCTAACTCAACCCAGGACCAATTCACCCCGTGAATTCATATACCATAAAATGGGCTATACGATATATCGAAATATCGCCATTTTCTCACCACAATATATCGCGATACCTCCTAGGACAATATCGCGCAAGCCTAGCGGTAGCTGCTCTTATGTTTGATGGTACGCATTTTATTAGAGAAATTTGGTACATCACATTGGTACATTACTATGATGCGCTATGAATAATATTTCTTGTCTTTATTTGATTTCATCTCACAATATTCATGTTTTTAAGAATAGTAATTATAAATGTTTGAAGTCGAATAATTATTTTTTATTCATGTGGATTGTCATTAAATGATTTCACATGTAATCATTGGGCTCAATAAAACAACACGACATGAGTAGTCAGGTAAAGCGTCAGTGTCTAAAAAAGACCTGCACACAGCGTCCGCCTCTGTTAGGACTGAGATGGCTGGGTCATTTCAGTCAATGCTAGATGATATCATTGGGACAGTTCAATGATTCAGATGGTATCAACTGTAGTGGCTCCGCCATTGGTCCAGCGGGGCATGGACCCATCGCGTGGCACCCCTCCGGCGATGACTGGGCCTAGTGGTATCCATAAAAGTGGCACCGATGAGGGTCAATTAGTGGTTAGCTCTGCTCCATTAATGCCCTGTACCGGTTTTGCCAAGGCGGAACATTACAGGATCCGTGGCCAGGAGCAGGGTTCTTTCGTCCGTGGCTTGATCTCCTCGGAGACAGGCCAGGTTATAGACTACGATCTATCAACTGAGGAGGAGGAGGACCAACTACTGCAGCGGTCCCAGTCAGGCATCGTTGAGTGGATGGAGGTGGATGCCATGCGGCCTGAGGGGATGTATGTGTTCCGTCCTCATCCGAGCCAGTCCACGCTGGTTCAATGGGGTCCAGTGCTGGAACAGGCTGGGGTTAGTGACCACGCAGCTTTTGCTACCATGGTGTCTGGTATTACGTCAGCACTGATACATGAGGGTTTTTGCTTCATGCCTGATTTGCGGAGTCCGCACTCTCCACAGATTGCTGGATCAGAGCATTCAGCTCCCGGTGGTGATACTGGGTCTGGTGCGGGGCCTGACCAGATGGGTGCCAAGGAGGCTGTGACTTGGATGGCTTCTTCCATGTGGTCCTTTAGCAACTGAGACTGAATGGATAGAGCCCACCCACGGACTTCATACGAAATTCTTATGATTTTGGGCCGGATTCAGAAGTCCAGATATCAGTTGTGTTCTCGGACATTGGTGCTCAGCGACCCAAGCTGATGGAGACACATCAGTTGTGTATAGTGTTTATTTTGTTGGATGTTAACACCACGGATATGGAGCTTATCGCTTCTTCAGTGCTCATTAGCGGAAAACTGCCTACGATCCCTAGGCAGGTCGGTAAGTGTATCTGGGTGCCATTAGATGACTACCAGAGGCACGTGGCTGCGCAGCAGTTGTTGCTGGATGAAAGTGCAACATTGTGGATAGAGAGTCATCCTCTGGGGAAGGATGGCAAACCAGTTAAGGCCAAACCGGCTGTCCATCCCTTACGAGTGTATCCTTATGTGGAGGTCTGGTATTTGGAGGAAGCGACGAGAGCAGCAACAGCTTCACTCTCGCACGCTAATGCTTTCCTGCAGGCTGTTTTTGATGCAGGAAGGGACGGTAGTACTGTGCCATTATCAGTGATTAAGGCATTGATGGACAGTCGACGGCTAGCCCAGAACTGTCTAGCTCGGGCTAGCCAAATCGGAACATTGAACGTTCACTGCGTGGGGTGGACATGAGAGGTCCCACGGTCTTTGGGGGTGAAGCGTGGAGAACCCTTGAAGGCGTCGCAGATCGGTGCGAAAGGTTGCACCAGGTTGACTTAGGTCTAAAATAGGTATACCCGAAGAAGGATGTTGTTAAACCCAAGGTTAAACAGCAGTCTAAGGGTGTATTTGTGAAGCCTGCTCCTCCTGCCTCCCACCCCAATCCGCGACATGCTCAGCAGACTAATTCCTCTGGTCAGGGGAAGAAGCATGCCTGGGGTAAAGCGGGATTCCAGGATCAATCGACGGCATCCAAGGATGCCACGGTTGATGGCTATGGAGGAGTGCGTGGCAGCGGTTATGGGCGCAGCCAGCATGGTGGCCGGGCGGAGCTGCCGGCTCAGCCAAGAGAGATCATGGGGCCAGAAATGGGTCTTACCGGGCCTGATGACCTTTTCTTTTAAACAGCTCTGGTGTTTCTGGGAACAATGGGTCATGTGGCATTGACGTCCATCGGCGCTGTCTTAGAAAATACCGAATGGATAGCGTGTCAACTTCGCTATCCGCTCCAATTAGGAGGCAGGCTGCAGTTGTTTTCACATCAATAGGCAGGCATGGTACAAGATTCTGTGGTTATTCATTGGATAACCTACGGGTATTCTCCGGAATGGTCCCAAAGCAGACTGTTTCCACATCTTGCTATGGACACCATTTGGACCCCAGCACCAATGCTGTCCGATCAACTTTTAGCTATTCAAGAGGAGATAAATGCTCTTTGCGAAAAAGATGCTGTGCAATCAGTGCAAGATCAGCACATCCCAGGCTTTTATTCGATCATGTTCCTGGCAGTCAAGCACACCGGTGGGTGGAGACCAGTGCTAAAACTGAAGCCGTTGAAACAACAAGGACTGTAATGGCAGGATTAGCGAAATGAATTTGGACAGTGTCAATAGACCTGAAAGAAGACTACTTCCACATTCTAATAAAAGAGGAGTTTCGCAACTATCCTCGATTTGCGTTCCAGGGCCGCATATGGCAATTCAAACTTTTGCCATTTGGACTCACCACAGCTCCTCAGGCCTTCACGTGAGTTGTTCTTGCTATGACAACACAACTCTGCAAGCCGGGCGTGGCTCTTCATACTTACATAGATGATTGGTTGATCAAGGCCAACAATCCCTGTGTACTTCAAGGCAGCCTTCAAGTAGTAACAAACATGCTCAGCTCTCTGAGATGGGTGATAAATTTTGAAAAGTCAGGTCTTGTTCCCTCTCAGAAATTTGTATGCCTGGACATGTTCTTCGCTCTTCAGTCAGGCATGGTTTATCCATCCGAACGTCGGGTCGACCCCATGATGATATTGTTGAAGACGTTGAAAAGGAGCCAATGGATTCCAGCCAGGACATTCCTGAAATTGATAGGCGTAATGGTGTCAATGGAGTATGTGGTACCTTACTCAGCATTAATGTGGAGACCGCTCCAATTGTACCTGGTGTCCATGTGGTCTGAAATGAGGGACTGCCTTTTGAAGCCAATTCAGTTATTGGAGCCTTTCAGTCATCAACTTCAATGATGGCTCAATCGACAGAATCTCTTGCTAGGAGTTCTGATGTCTCCTCCATTGCCTCAAGTGACGATTTTCACAGATACGCCACATGAGGGATGGGGGGGAGCTTGTCTGGAAGATCAGACAGTGTCAGGGGTGTGGAATCGGTTGACTGTTTTGAAACACATCAATATTCTGAAGATGTTGGCAGTGCAGTTTGCACTGGAGCATTTTCTGGATCAGGTCAAGTACAAGATAGTACTGATCAGATAGGACAATTCAACAGTGGTATGTTATCTGAACCGCCAAGGTGGGACACGGTCACCAGAATTGTGCACGATTACTTGGAAGCTCCTGTGTTGGTGCAAGGAGATGAACATCATCTTGAGAGAGGCACATATTCCTGGAAGGTTGATCATCCTGGAAGACTTATTGAGTCGGCGATTGGTTTGTCGACCAATGTAATGGCAGCTGAACCTTCCAGTAGCTGAGTAACTGTTCAGTCATTGGGGAAAACCCAGCATAGATCTGGTCTCAACAAGAGAGAACACACAGATGGTGCTTCAGATCCATCCAGACTGGCCGAGCTGATCATGGTATTCGGATCTGCTGGACCTTCTTGTCTGCAGGGCAGTTCTCCCTCCAAAGTTACCGAATCTGATCTTCCAGAACAGAGGGCATCATTACCATGATCGTCCGGAATTGTTCCAATTGACTGCATGGCAGTGATCTCGGAACGCTCAGTTCAGGAAAGACTTACTGAGCAGGCAGCGAAATTCATCGCCTCTGCCAGAAGGGGATCAACTTCCGTGACTTATAATTATAGAATCAATAGATTCACAGAATGGTGCTCGGATCGAAATAAAGATCCCTTTCGAGCCTGTGTTCAAATAGTAGCAGCCTTTCTCTTTGAGCTATTCCACTCACGCGGTTTAGCTCCATCAAGTTTGGCAGCATACATGTCAGCCTTGGCGGCTGTCATTCCTAGCCTATCTGCTGGGATTGAAGAAAATTGCTTGCTTAATTTTTCCCTTGCCATACAGGTGTTGGGAGCTCATCCTTTTGACTCAGTCAGAAGTATTGATATGAAGCTTCTCACATGGAAGACTGTGTTCTTGGTTGCCGCTGCTTCTGCTAAACGTAGAACATGCCCGCTTTGTAATTACTGGGTCTGTGTTTGTTACCTAGACAGAATTTTATGTCTAAATACCAATCATTAAAGTCTCCAGGTAAGCCTATCATTTTATCTAGTCTTCTGGCCATACTACCTCGAACAGGACCAGCTGCTCAGTCCTGATCCCCAAGACCCCGTCAACGTTGACATTTGTTTGAGCTAGTTGGCAGACATCCTGCTACATGGGTACCTGGATCCATTGTGTCAATTTGCGACTAGAGATGAGCATAGTGATTTACGATCATATCCGTCTTGAATGACGCGACCTGCAGACTCCTCGTTATGGGTCATTTGCACACGCCCTTCACCCCACATCTTCTTGAGACCAGTAGTCAGGGCCAAGGTCGCATCCATAGTATACACCCACGTCTCCATTATTTGAGTGCTCTCTGTGGTTCCAACAATGCCACCTGGTCTGTGTCATTTCCTCATCCACATTGCCATAATAAACATATCACGCCACTGTCCATTGTAGTGGCCAGCATTATTAATCTGCGATGCAATCACAGATTTATTAAAATGGACCGCATTTCCTCCAACAGTTTTCATCCGATCAACTCCAAACTTGGTCAAATTTGGCTACCCAATCTGGAATCGTTTTTTTCTTAGATCTGTCTAAGGGTTTTCGAGCGACCCACTTTTCTGTTGGCAAAAAGTCCCATAGGAAATGTATGGGGATTCTTAATACTGATCTTTGAAGTGTTACTAGACCAATAGTTTTGATCGGTTCACTACTGTACTTAGTCAGAATGTTACCATTGGTATCCTAAATTTGATGACCGATAGGGTAGGCATATGCCCAAGTGGAAGGTTACCCGCTGAGCTTAAAAAAACCAGTTTCGGTTTTTGGCAGAAATGAACTACCCATTATGTGAGAAGGTCAATAAACACATTAGATGATACCCTGTGACATCATTGCATGATTCCATCACACTGGCGGTCATGGGCCCAGGTGGAAGGGCACTCTTTGGGCCTCAACACTACCAGTTTAAGTTTTGGGCAGAAATGAACTTCCCATTATTAGACAGTGGACATGTTAGACTATACCGTATGGCATCCTTTCATGCTTCCATTATGCCTAGATATCAGGCCCTGGTGGAAGGGCACTCATTAAGGCTTCAAAGTTACTAGTTTTAGTTTTTGGCAGAACTGACTTCCCTTTCTTCAGAGAAGTTCAATGAGCATGTTCGAAGATTACCGTATGACATCCTATCATGCTAACATCACCCCTATGTCACATACTCAGTTTGGGAAGGACACCTCTAGGGCCTTTACGTAACCAGTTTTCGTTATTTGCAGAAATGAACTCCCATTTATCAGAGAAGTTCACTGGCCATATTAGACGATCTCATGTGACACCCTTTCATGTTTTCCTCACTCACTAGATCACAGGCCCAGGTGGAAGGGGAGCCCCCGGGCCTCAAAGTTACAAATTATCGTTTTTGGCAGAAATCAACTCCACTTGCCTGGCCATGTTCAGTTATCATGTTTCTAGATACCTTATACTATGACTTAATGGCCAGGCATCGCAGATTTACAGTTACTTCATTAAGTGTCTTCTAGTTTTATTTATATGTACACTGGTTTCAATCAGAATCGCTGAAATATCGATTAGCACACATTAATGTATCCTTCTGTAACAATTAATACAGAAAACAGGCACAATTATGCCTGATTATAGGCGATTATACGTGTTTTATGCGGATTTTGGTGGCCATCTTGGACTTACATCGTCAAGGTGGCTGTCAAATGGGAAAATAACTTCCGACGCGTATTCCTCCACCTTGAAAACATATTTATAGATGTCAACATCACCATTCTAATGCACTTACATGTTTATATGCGTTTTACCACGATTTTGTTACTTTTATGTTGAATTTGGCAACCATCTTGAAATTATGTCATGAAGAAAATAACTTCCGACGCGTATTCCCCACCCTCGAAAACCTACCTATAGATGACAACATTACCATTCTACTTTACTTAGAACAAAATCTTATGGCAAAATCTAGCTTCTTTAGCAACCATCTTGAATTCTGAAGAAGACAAGCAGGTGGCCATCGGCCAGTCAGCTATAATTTCATTTAGACACCAAGCTACTGTCGAAAAAATTATCCCCCAAAAAAGATTGTAAACAGACATTGCAACCCTTTCTAGAATCATTGATTTCTGCCAATGGAATACCAGTATTGATGATGATGGTGGTGGTGGTGGTGGTGTTGGTGGTGGTGGTGTTGATGATGATGACAGCAATATTGTATAATACAATGCAACGTACCTGAAGGCAGTGCTTACCATTAGCGGTGGCTAGTGATAATATAACAATAATTGTACTAAATTGTAAGCCTGAGGTTCGTGAGGATTTTCACGAACCGAATCGGTTTACGATACAGATGTCCGAACCATGAACTGGTTCACGATACAGATGTCTGAACCACGAACCGGTTCACGATACAGATGTCCGAACCACGAACTCATTCCCGAACGTTTTTAATATGCTATTGTATGCCAGAAATTACTCCTAACAGAAAATAACATTTAAAGGCATGTGACTTTACTGGCTAAATGGTAGAAAACATACAAAGATTTACCCTGAAAAAGGAAATGCTTTATGATATAAAATCTATTCTCTTGAATATTTTGGAATTAATTTCACTGGAAGCTGTTAAAATTAATTTCAAAATATTCAACAGTTTTCTTGTATGGTTTTCCTAAAATTAGATATGGGAATTCATCGGTGAAAGCTTATGTATGGTTCACGAACCGCACGAATCTCGTGCAAGCGAACCGAACCATGGTTCGTCATTCACTTGGTTTGCGATTTTCTGAACCAACGAATGTTCGTTACAGCCCTACTAAATTGTTTTCGGCTAAATAATGTATCTTATAAGAGATTTTCTCATTAAACTCATACTATTTTCATCATTTTTGCATAATTTATATAAAAATAAAAATTTTAAATATACTCAAAGTTGACAAAGTGTCATCAACAGGATTTTATATTAGTAGGTGTTCAAAATACAAAAAATGCAAAAGAACCGTCGTGTGGACGCGATTGCGCGGGTTGTTTTCAGCCGTATTGCCGGACTATGGCGTCTTATACATTGCCCACGGCATCTGATCTCCTTGGGCGCGACATTCGTAACCCATCATGTGTCAACAGCGCATTAAAGCGCTCAAAATACTATTTATTTCAACTGACATTTAATTGCCAATACCGTTTGATAATATTTTGAAACTAATCTGCCAGAGGCAACAACGGCACCTGGTCAAATTAGTTTCGAAATTTTCAACAGAATGTTCATTAAATAGTAATTCCATCAAAGACATACGATTCGTACATGTGCCTGGCTATTCCAGCTTCACGACGGAGTATTATTATGATTGTGACGTCAGCCCGCATGTGACGTAATTGATTATGACGTCATATACTTGATCGACGCGTCGGATTCATCCATTAACTGAATAGATGTGTAATCTTTTTAAATTGAGATTAGTAGACACGCGGATAACTATAACTGACAATAATAAATACATAATATTTCCAAATAAGTAATAAACTCAATGGACCGTTCCAAGATTATCCACCCATCATATGATGTCATATGACATCATAATCGACTATGTGACGTGTGTGATGACATCATCATCTTGACGTCATGAATGACTCGATATAGCTCGTCTTTAAAGCTTAATAGTCCGACACGTTGTACGAATTGTATGACTACCATTTAATACATATTCTGTTGAATATTTTGAAACTAATTTGACTGGGCGCTGTTGCTGCCATAGGCAGCAACAGCAACCAAGTCGAATTAGTTTCAAAGTATTCAACAGTTTACCTGTTTAGTTTTCTGGAAATTGATAGTCAGGGAGTTCAGAGACTGATCGACCCCAACACGAGAGGGGTGTGGGTGGAGCTTAGATAGAGATGGGCGGGGCATAGCTAAAACGGGAAGGGTCCATGAAGCAAGCCAGCGTCTAAAAGAACAATGCAGAAATGCTATGTATCGGCTGCACCGGCGTATGAATAACCTAGACCTATTCATTGAATGCCAACTGAAACTATTGGATGCAAATATTGTGCCCATTGCCGAGTATTGGAGTGAAATCTGGGGAAACGAAAACTATCAATCACGAGAATTAATATATTTGGAATTTATGAAATATATCCTCAGAGTCAAAAAGAGCAAGTCAATTAAATATGGTAGGCCTATATGTTTGTATATGGTGAACTATGTGTATGGTGAGTTATGACGGTACCCATTAAATATTAAAATTCAATGTAGAATTCTAAATTTCTGGGCTTCACTAATAGTAGGCAAGGAAAGTAAAACCAGATTTATGACGTTATATTACGTCATAACCAACTAAGTTACGTTTAGGATGACGTCATAACCATCACATCATGAATGACTCGATATATTCCGTCTTAAACGCTTAATAGTCCGACGCGTTGTACGAATTGTATGTTTTTGCTATAATAAACATGCTGTTGAATAGTTTGAAACTAATTTGACTGGGTGCTGTTGTAACAGCTTGCATGTGTAGTTTTCTATAAATTGATAGCCAGGGATTTCAGGTATCGATCGATCCCAAAACGAGCGTGAGGTGGGTGGAGCTTAGCTAGAGGTAGGAGGGGCCTAGCTAAAATTGGAAAGGTCCATAAAATAACTCTTCGAGGGGTGGGCGATGTACTACCTTTAACATAAAACTTTGTGTAGAACCATATATGCGGAGGCTAAATCGTCGCAATGGAATATTTCTTACCAGATTCAGTACATCAAAGTTACCTATAGAAGTTGGTAGAACAACCAGTATCCCAGAATATCAATAGAAATGTAGAATATGTAACAACATAGGCGATGCGTACCACTATCTCTTCATCTGTGAATTCTTCAAAGAAGACCGTAAATGCATCCTAACACAGTACTATTGCAAGAAATTAAAGTACTATAATTTCCAAATACGGCTGTCGACCTGTAAACGTTCACTGATAAAACCACTGTCAGTTTCTTAGCATAATCGCGAAGTAACAATCTGTAGATGCAGATGCGGAAATGGGAATAGTACTGAAGACGTGTGTAGTAATGGTGGTAAGCTGATAGTAATAATAATGATATCAAGGCCTCGTTTGCCAACTTAATCCTTAAAACTTCAAACCTAGTTCAAACCAGCTAAAATTAGTTATGTAGTGGTCTTGGGGCACGTCTATGTGCAGGCCAAGAGAAGAATATTTTTAAATTCTTACCACTGGAATGACTGGCTCGGTTACCGAGCCAGTCATTCCAGTGGTAAAAATGTCAAAATACTCTTCTCTTGACCTTTAAATGGACACTGGCTAAGCAAAAACTTAAAATTTTCTTGAACGTTACCCTTTTGATGGCCAAACCGGCCAGAATTCCAATGGTAAATTTATTTTAAAAATCGTCTTCTAAAATTAAAATGTTGACCATTAAAACGATTAATTGATATAAGTAGTATTTTGAGCGCTTTGAGGCGCTGTTGGCACAAGCGGGGTTGATGATGATGATGATGATGTAACTAGTGTACTGTATGTGCCCTGTATGTCAGCATACATGTGATCTGGGTTGTAAATATTAAAGCGATGCTAATCTCATCTCAAATGTTATACTGCACCGATAGAATATGGTTTATAGATTCCATATCATTCATATTCTGTCACATTCCCTGATCTGTATCGCAATTATCTGTTTTGTAATATCGAGTAAATGTTGAACAGTGATCGACACCATTTTGTCTCCTCAAGCTATTGTGTGTGATGTCATGTAAGCTCCAATGCATCACATTCTTTATTATGTAATGCTCATCCCATTGAATATTTTGAAACTAATTTGACTGGAACAACTTCCAATGAAATTAGTTTCAAAATAGTCAACAGCTTACCTGTAGGATTGCCTTTATACCACATTGCCAAACTATAGCTGGCGCCTTTATGACTGAGCGTATGACTGAGCGTATATACTGAGGCAGACGAACTAGGGGTTTTCTCATTGGTTGAAAAGTAAATCATGACACCCATCATAGGGTGTATAAATGCACCAACATTTAACTACTAAATCCTGAATATCTTTCCTTAGCGGCGTGATAAAAAGCTTAAAATTACCTGGATAGTTTATGACCGGCGTGTTAGATCACCTGAAGAGCTATCAAGAGATGGGATTAGTTATCCTTTAAATTGAAGTAAATTGATAAATGTCACTTTGATACATCTCGCCAAATTACCCTTAGGTGCAGCAACGCTATGCCCTCCCTGACTTTGGCAACTTCAGGTAAAGGACTGCAGATATTGGCATCTCAATAGGTCACACAGGTATGTAATTCTTTATACAAGATTGGCCTATTGAATTAAATCACATATTGTATTTTCAGTCAACTAACACTAATAGACCCGAAAACGTAACACAACGACACGTAAGTCCTCCATTCCCCAAATATAGAAATACGTCGAGGACAACAATTCACCTTTCCAGAGTATCCATCGATTATTTGATGATATATGACGTCATAATCAGCTAAGCGGCGTGTAGGATCACGTCATAATCATTACGTCATAAAAGTCAAATTAGTTTCAAAATATTCAACAGCATGTTTATTAAATAGTAGAGACATATAATTCTTACAACAACGCATAGTCCGTCTTCAATTTTGCGTTCATGACGTACTAATCTACTTCATTCATGATATCATAATGACGTCATTGATTATGATGCTATTCTATACGTCACGTATGTGATTATGACGCCATATGATAGATGGATACACGTGGAAAGGTCCATTATAAGATTGGGCCCTTGGAAAATTCACCTTTTCACAGTACCCAACCATCATATGACGTCATAATGAACTGCGTGATGTGTACAATGACATCATAATGAATGACGTCATGAATAACGTCGATAAGTACGTCACGAACGCATATTTGAAGACGGTCTATACGTTGTTGTACAAATTGTTTGCTTTTACTATTTAATAAATATTCTGTTGAATATTTTGATACTTATTTGGCTGGGCGCTGTTGCTGCCATAGGCAGCAACAGCACCCAGTCAAAGTAGTTACAAAATAGTCAACAGCTTCCCTGTATAGTTTTCAGGAAATTGATAGCTAGGGCATTCGGGGATCGATCAATCCCAACACGGCGAGGTGTGGGAGGAGCTTAGCTAGTGTTGGGCGGGGCATAGCTAAAAATGGAAAGGTCCATTGACTTGGCCCCTTAAGTTCTGCTTGTAGGTGCCCAGGTGGCTACATGGTTAAAAAGCTAACGCTTTATCACTGCGATAGATTATCGACACTTGCGATAGTTTGCAGTATGGGCATTTGATGATTCCACGATATTTCAACTGCACCGTGCATGCAAAAAATAAAATAAATATGAATATATATCGTGTATATAAATATAGAGGGATCAATTTCTGGCTATGCCACGCACATTTCTAGCTATACCACGCCCATTTCTACCTATGCCACGCCCATTTCTAGCTCAGCTACGACCGCTTTATAGGTGAGTTTGAATTGATTTTAACTCTTTGAATCCCTACCTCCCAGAATTTCAATTTCGATATAGCTAGGCATTATACAGGGGAATATGATGACTATTTTGAAAATAATTGGGATTGCTTGTGGGTGTGGGTGGGGGGGGGGGTGGTTAGAGGGGGTGGGGGAGGGGCTGTTGTTAGCAGTTCCCAATCAAATACATTCTTTTCAAAATATTATACAGGATGCTATGAAATTGTAAATTCATCAAAGGCATACAATTCATACACTTTCCTAGTGGAGTTTTCGATTCTTTGACGTGATTATATCATTTTGATGGTAATACCAACTAACACGTGACGTAACTAATTATAGAGGCAGATCTCGGTAACCGAGCCAGTCATTCCAGTGGTAAAAATCTCAAAAATACTCTTCTCTTGGCCTTTAAATGGACACTGGATAACAAAAAACTTAAAATTTTCTTTAACGTTACCCTTTTGATGGTCAGTGGTAAATTTATAAAAGTAGTCTTCTAAAATTAAAATTACTTGAAAAATGTTGACCATTAAAACGATTAATTGATATAAGTAGTATTATGAGTGCTTTGAGGCGCACGTGGGGGGGGGGGTTAAAGCGATGCTAATCTCATCTCAAATGTTATACTGCACCGATAGAGTATGGTTTATAGATTCCAGATCATTCATATCCTGTCACATTCCCGTTTCTGTATTACAATTATCTGCTTGGTAATATCGCGTAAATTTAATGTTGAACAGTGATCGCCGCCATTTTGTCTCCTCAAGCGATAGTGTGTGATGTCATGTAAGTGCCAATGCATTACATTCTTTATTATGTAATATTCATATCGTTGAATATTTTGAAAGTAATTTGACTGGAAGTTGTTGCTGCCTATGGCAGCAACAACTTCCAGTCAAATTACTTTCAAAATATTCAACCGCTTACCTGTATGATTGTTTTTATACCACACTGCCAAACCATAGCTGGCGCCTCTATGACTGAGCTATATCCCTAAGCAGGCACACTACGATTTTTCTGATTGTTTGAAAAGTAAATCTTGACAGTCATCATAGGCTGTAGAAATGTAGCAACATTTAGCTACTAAAGCCTGAATATCTCTCTTTAGCGGCATGATGAAAAGCTTAACATTACCTGCATAGTTTATGAGTAGCATATTATATCACCCGAATAGCTATCAGGAGTTTAGATTAGTTATCCGTTAAGTGAGAGAACTGAGCATGTATTTGTCATGACTGTCATTCACTCATATTTATATTGTTTGAATTGACAATCTGTGTATACAGAAGGCATTCACTTTGGTTATCTCTTGAAACATTTAAAACTAATTCTCATCTTTTAAGTCATTTCGTTCAATGTAAATCAAGATTTTGAATGTTCACTCAACACATATATAGTTTAACTGAGCATTGATTTAGCAAATTTACCAAGTATAAAATACAACTCCCTGTGTAAGTTTACAAGCAGTAATTTATAGACTTACTTTATAAATTATATTTTTACTAATCTTACATCGCTCTCTTTATCTCTTTTCCGATTTCAGATCCTATAAAGTTGACCTATGTGTGTACATTATCCTTAATGTAGTATATCTTGTTCATGACAAAATACAATGACAGAATTTATGCCAAATCCCAGAAATGTTTCGACCGTCCCCCCAATGGAATTAATTGAGACACATGCCTGTGCCATGTAATAAGGAAAGACATTAATATTAAATTGTACATATATTCTGATGTGAGCTGGAAGAATTTTAAAGACAACGTTAGTAGGAGGCAATATAAAATATATGAAGTGATGAAAGGCTACTCAGATGATGAACCTGGGGGTGGGGTGGGGCGGGGCTGGCATTGATAGCATACATAGATAATGCTATCAATCCTACACCCAAGGGTCGCGTGGCCCAAGCTTAAAGCCAGTGTGGCATTTCACTCTCTACATCAACCAGTCATAATAGGCATTCAACCACCCATACAGTTGTACAACTGATGAACACCTAAGTAAACGCATTTGTCGATCACAGCTGCCACCAGTTGACATAATGAAATGTATACTATTATGTCAACGACATAAGGTTAACAGTACACCAGTTGCCAGCACTAGGGAATCACACGCCGTGTATTAATGATTATGGAAGTGCATCAATTCATGAATCCATTTTCTCACTCAATCACATGACGTCATAGTCAACTACGTGACGTGTAGGCTAATGTCATAATCATTACGCCATGAATAACTCGGTTTAATCCGTCTTAAACGCTTAATAGTCCGTCAGGTTGTATGAATTGTATGTCTTTACTATTCAATAAACGAGCTATTGTATATTTTTACTTAATTTGACTGGGCGTTGTTGCTGCCATTAGCAGCAACAGGACCCAGTCAAATTAGTTTCAAAATATTCACCAGCTTATCTGTATAGTTTTCTGAAAATTGATAGCGGGGGCGTGCAAAGATCGATCGGCGAAGTGCAAATGGAGCTTAGGTAGAGATGGGCGGGCATAGCTAAAACTGGAAAGGTCCATTTTAAATGCAGCACAGATTAGGAAGGATGAATACATGTTAATGAATGTACAAGTCAAACATAGAGAAATCATACACTTAGTTCACAACTTGCTGCAACTTTAACACAGATGGTTTAAATTTGACGCGTTCCAAAGAACTGGCAGTACAGCTTGTGGACCATAAACGAACTTCATATTACAGTCGATGTATATTTCTGTGGTCGTTTAGCACAAGTTAGACAACATATAGACGTTGTATAGGCGCGTTCATTACCTAGATGATTGATCGTCTGATGAATCTCTGTCACCTTCAGATTAAAGTTTGAAGCAATATACAGATTTCAGCGGCTTGGATTTAAGAAATGGCTAGCAGCAAATCTTATACGACAGCTTACCATCGATGCCATTAACCCATCAGCGCACATTTTTACGCAGAGAATTTCAGAGAAAAACTTTCTGAAAAGTGGGGAGTTCGTGCAAAGATGTGATCTCTACCACGAGTAGCGCCTACCATAATGCCAATAATGGTCGAAACTAAGCTTTCTGGAATACTTATCTCGAAATTGTGGCTTTGTTACCGAACTTTATTCGAGCAACGAGGTAAAACGACTAGCAGCTACAGATCGACTGTGTTAAAGATATATTTCCTTGGGACTTTGCTTATGATCTTACTATTTTCATTAGTTGTCTGTTTGCTTATTACATATGCTGGTCATAGAGGAAACACATCCAGAGGCTCACGTGCAACATGTTAATGGCGATTTCGGTGATTAAAGGTGCATATTCACACGAGAATGCTTAACAATGAAATGGTTAAAATTGTATTTTTTATAGGCTTACATTATGTGTCTATATGTAATGAAACGAAATAAATCTTAGCATATGATGATTTCATTCCATATAAATTAATAAAAAAATTTAAGTAGCGAAATTGAAATAGAGTCTCGTTATATTAATTTATATGGAAGGAAATCATCATATTGTAGATATGGGACTATTTGGTGAGAAGTCATGACCCCACTGGACGTCTTATATGTGCGAGTAAGTCCCGAGTGAAATTCATGTTTGTATACCAGGTGAGCTAATAGACCATGCCACAAGGTATATTTAGATGCACTGGGTGACATCCAGCAGTTTCGCAGAAGCAGTGCGATCATAATCTATATTTAGATATATTACCAGCACTACGTAACAGTCTATATTTAGATGCATTACCAGTAGGCATCTTATTGTTTGAATATGTATTAGATGCACTGGGTGACATCAACCAGTGCTGATGATATACAGTTTCGCAGAAACAGGTTCGAAACTGATGCGAAACTAGGACTATGATAGTAATATGAAAAGTTAGGAATGGAATAGAATTGAATAGGACACTGTGTTCTGAGTTGGTGGCTTCTGTCAATGGCTGAAGATGAAAGTGGTTGCTGTGGGGGCGGCAAACACTTTTATAATGTTCAGCAGTCGTTTTGGGCCGGTAGTTTTGAAATAGTAAAGTGACAAGAATCAGAAAGGAATCGATAGGAATCGAGCGGATTTATAGGAAATTATAGGAGACAGACTGACGAGTAGTTGTTGACAGTTAGCTGTCAGATTCCATCAAAACAAGTAATAACAACACCACCTGGCAGTGAGATCATACAGCTCATGTGCTTATTAACGTTCGTTTCCTACAGGATTATACATGATAGGCAATGGACAGGAAACGGACATTTAAGCGTCCTGGGTGAATCGAGTACACAGTAGAAATTTGTATATAAACAATATGTCAATCATAGGAGCACCTGCTACAACAACAGAAACCGAAATGTTGTTAGTTAGCTGACAGGAGGCATCAAAGCAGAACCAGACTGAACCGGCCGGACCATGTGCGATGGTCTATTACTAGAAGAGGTTTCCCCGCGTTTGATTGGTCAGGATGACGTCACAATCAATGAGCATCCTATCAAACGCTGAAGAAGGGAAACCAAAAGAAGATAGGTTAAGAAAACTAGAGTAGTATATAAAGGGCACTCTGCCTTTTATCGAGAGTCAGGTTTTGAACTCGGTTAAGTTAGGTCCGCCTCGCACTGTATGAAACTCTTGCTGGATGGTTTTAAGTAGGCAAGAGCTGGTTGAAATTAGGGAAGCTTAGGAAACATTGATTTAAATTATCTGTTCGTTGTAAATACGTAAACTGGTAACAGTATAAGTTGTCAAACTTTGTAGGTCTTATTGTACAGTTAAGTTAGTGAATAAAACGATCACCTTGTACTATAACGCAAGGCAAAAGTTTGGCATATCTCGTTGTTACTCTGGAGAACACGGAAGACCACCGTGTCGAACCAATCACTCTGAAACGCGCAGTCCGATCAGGCCCAGGCACTTCTATAAATATCGTCAGCTCTCTTTACCTACGAGGCGAGCTAGTGTCGCGCTCCTTCCTCATCGATAAAACCGGTTGTCGCAGCAGCCAAACATACAAGGTTGTATCGAAGAAGGAGGAGCCCAAGAATAAAGGAGTGAAAAAAAAGAGGTAGTGGAAATCTTCAATATGTTAAGATTTATTTCGTTTCATTACATATAGGCTCGCAGTTTAAGCCTCTAAATGTATATATTTTAAACAATTTTATTTTCAGTAATTTTGCTGTGAATATGCACCTTTAACGACTGCCCATGGATTTTCACTATTTCCAGTTGATCATACAATAGAGGAATACAGCTTTAGCTTTGCCCCGCCCATCTTTATCTACGCTCCACCCACACTTCTGCCGCGTTGCTGCCTATGGCTTAAATAGTAAAAACATATAATTCGTACAATAACGCTTAGTCCGTCATAAATTATGTGTTCGTGACGAACTTATCTACGCCACGCATAACGTAATTGATTATGACATCATTCTACACGCCACGTAGTTGATTATGACGTCATGTGATTGATGGATAAACTGGAAAGGTCCATTGAACGGACATTGTAAAGGTATTGTAAGGCTTAGCTTAAAACATTATCATGTTACTACTAAGAAATGACTACTATTACTAGTAGTAGTAGTAGTAGTAGTAGTAGTAGTAGTAGTAGTAGTAGTAGTAGTAGTAGTAGTAGTAGTAGTAGCAGTTGCAGTAGTAGCAGTAGCAGTAGCAGTAGTAGTAGTAGTAGTAGTAGTAGTAGTAGTAGTAGTAGTAGTAGTAGTGGTAGTAGTACGGGATTGGAGAATTTTTGAAAATTTACCACTGAAATGACTGGCTCGGGAACCGAGACATTTATTCCAGTGTCATATTCTCGGGAATGACCTTGTCTGCGCCTGCAAATGTACATTAAATAAATAAACAAATATTTTGATTTTATTGATCAAATTTAACGATTAAAGCTTGTTTTATACTTGTGAACCATATGTTGCTAGGCGAATATGTGCCATAGAATTGGCTGGGGTCGAACGTCGCTCAGCTCGAAAACTGAAAAATGTAAAAATTACATTCCAATGATGACTGTGCTATACCCTAGTGCCAATGCGTCGTCAATGACAGCGTTAGTAAAACTAATGCTTGACAATAATAAAAACTACATACATGCCAGTGCCTAGAGATATGGCAAGTCTGGAATGCACACTATACGTTCCAGTCAATTCGTGTGGTTGTGAGTCGGATAGTTGAAAGCTGGTCCGGTGAAAGAGGATTTTCGTCTTCTGGATGGTGGGCCACTGGGTAGACTACTCGCCTCCCAAATGCTAGGCGAATAGGTGCCATAGAATTGGCTGGGTTCGAACCTCGCTCAGCCCGAAAACTTAAAAGTGTAAAAATTACATTCCAACGATAACTGCTATATCCTAGTGCCAGTGCGTCGTCAATGGCAGGGTTCATAGAACTAATGCTTGACAAGAAACTACTACTACTACTACTACTACTACTACTACTACTACTACTACTACTACTGAAACTAATTTGACTTGAAGCTGGTGCTTGTTTTTTACTTGAGGACCCTATGGTTTTCGAGGCCCTGTGACCGTATCCCAGTTAGCTCTTGCCTTAACCCTTTGGTGACTAAATTTATTCCTGAAAATTTAAATATTTGCTGTTTAAATGTTCATTTGCATGCCAAGAGAAGACTAAGTCTAGACCCTAGCATTGGGAACTAGCATATAAACGCCTCAAATATTACAACACACACTAATTTTTGAAAATTTACAACTGAAATGCAGTCGTACATTTTCAAAAATTAGTCTTCTCTTGGTCTGCACATGGGCATTCCTGTAGACCACTAAGGAGGCCGGTTTTGGCTGGTATCATCACTAAAGGATTAACCTGGCTCAGCTCACCTCAATCAACCTGAAACAGTATGCACACGTGTACTGGTGGGCATCAAGCACCTTGTTGCAGCATCCACATGTAGCACCATCCTCGGGCTGTGGTGATTGGGATCCTGACGCCGAGGTAGTTAAAGAATCTGTTGGTTGTCTTAATGATAATGTTGTTGATTGTGGTGTTTGTGGCTCCAGGTATCCGGACGTGAATTCATTTGTTAGTGTTGAGTCTTCAGAACACTCTATATCGTAGTTACCAAACAAAGCAGAGTACCGTGGAGGATTAGTGGTGATTTCCGTTGGCACTGCTTGTACTTATGTTGTCTCAGACAAATGAGCATTGATTTGGGGCAATGGCACCGGTCTGGTGTATCCAGGGTCATATATCTCGGTTAAAGCGATGTCACCAAACTGTCCATCTTGCTTATTCTGCTCAGTGGCCGGTGCTGAGTGCGGTCGTGAGGCCTCGGAGAGAATTTCTGCATGGATGAAAATATTTACATTGGTTAAATCGACATTTCCCAGAGCAGGAAGGGCAATGAGTAGTGCATTATTGATAAGCCTCCAATAAATACCGGAATCCATTTCTAGCTATGTCCCGCCAATTTCTAAATATTCCCCGTCTATATCTAGCTAAGCTCCGTCCATGTCTATCTAAGGCTCCGCCCACTTTTTACGTGTGTTAGAATCGATTAAAAACTTTGAAACCTGAATTAGCAGATTCTAAATTTCAAAATAACTATACATGTTCACATGGCAATAACAGCTCCCAGTCATTTTAGTTTCAAAACATTAAGCAGACTGTTTATTAAATTATAAATTCAATAAATATATACAATTTGTACACTATTGACGGACTTTACGATTTTCGATTTTCTTGTCGGAGTTATATGTTATTACGATCGTGACGTCACCTACATCGTGACAAAATTGATTATGATGTCAGATACTTGAGGGACATAGTGGGTCTGTCCATAACACTGATAAAGATAGGTGCATGGGAATCTTCATTTTATATAAACCTGCTCTTTCTTCAATACTGGCATTTTAACCTGTGCTATCAGTACTGTGTCTCCAGACTAGCTGTGCCCTTTCTTCTCTGACCATCCTTTATATATCCCAGGAACCTTTGGGTGTTCTTATCTCTCCAGGGCCACACTCTGCACCTTTCAATCGGTTATCTACTACTATGACTCCGCTTACAGACAATTCAACTTTCCAGAGAATCCATCCATCATCTGCCCTCGTATGACTTCATAATCAGCTCAGCGGTGTATAATGACGTCACAATCATTACGTCACACAGAATTCCATATAGCACGTCACCAAATCTCAAAGAGTCCGACACGTTGTGTGAATTGTATGTCTTTGTAATTCTTTGCTATTTAATAAACATGCTTTTGAATACTTTGAAACTAATTTGACTGGGCGCTGTTGCTACCTTAGTCAAATTAGTTTCAAAATATTCAACAGCTTACCTGTGTAGTTATTTGGAAATTGATAGTTAGAGTGTTCAAAGATCGATCGATCCCAACACCAGTGAGGTGTGGCTAGAGCTTAGCTAGAGATGGGCGGGGAATAGCTAAAACCGGAAAGGTCCATTGTGGAACCCATTTCTAGCATCGCCCTATTGCACGATCCTCGCCCTCCCACTACGTTCCCGTATCGAGTAAAACAGCGTAGCTATGTGAGTCGACGTATGTTAGTACGATGATTTCTAGCTACTCGGCGTCACAGAGAAGTATTTCCTCTTGAGAGAGGCCGACTATATATATATATATATATATATATATATATATATATATATATATATATATATATATATATATATATATATATATATATATATATATATATACTTAACATTAAGGTTTTCAGATTGAATTATTCTTATGGCCTACCTGTCATAGCACAATTAAATAGGAAAACTGTGAGACGTAGTTCATCCTACTTTAGACACACCAGTAGGCCTAGTATATACCGTGTTAGTCAACTGCCATGCGCAAATGTTTTAAATATCATTATTTGACCTATTCGATATCGATATCTCGTTCAGGCGATTTGTTTGTTTATCTTATCAATCATGTCACAGTAGGCTATTGGGCCCTGTTATAATCGATGTGAATGTTCTGCATGCTGTATATTTTGAAAAAAGAATTTGAATGGAAAATGCTAGCCATCGGTCAATCTGCCTTTTCTGAGTTGAACACTTTAATGGCGAAATTTGATCAAGAAAATTGGGTGTTCGTTTCCAGGCCAAGAGAAGACTGCTCTTTTGAAAATCTGCCAATGAAATGACTGGCTCGGTCTTTGCTGGGCCGGCAAATGGACACTCCTCTAGACCATTGCAGAGGCCGGCTGTGGCCGATTCCGTCATGAAGGGTTACATTGAGGTAATATGATTTTCAGCGTGGGACTGCATAGCCAGCGTGTATCAGTTTTACCTATCCATTTGCCCTTAAATCAATGTCCGTCTATGCTCTTATTATTAGTAGGCCTATATATCACACACATTGTCTTAGTTATTGTGCGAACGGTACGGTCCGGAAAACTGATTAGGTGCGACGGATTATAGTCAGATATCGTAGCAATTCAAGACAGACAGACAGACAGACAGACAGACAGACAGACAGACAGACAGACAGACAGACAGACAGACAGACGGATGAGCGGACGGGCGGGCGGACGGGCGGGCGGATGGACGGCAGGACAGACTAGTTCCGAGCCATAAGTATAATGTTGATCTGTTGAGCGACTTAGTATTTCTCATCCTACTCTATCAGACATTACTTAAAGGCAAAGGGGCTATTTCCTAATTTAATAGGTAATTCTAATTTTAGCCGACCAGATTTATATTAGATCAGATTTACAATAAGCCTCAGATAAATCCAATGGAGATTGTATCCGAAGATTTATGAATGAATTAGACCTGCCATTGCATGTGGAAGCCGGCCAAAACCAGCCTCTGTAGTGGTCTTGAGGAATGTCGATTTGTTGGTCGAGACTCGAGAGAAGACTATTTTTGAAAACTCACCACTGGTATGACTGGCTCGATAATCGGCCTGTAAACGAACAATCAATAAGTAAATATTTTGATTTTCTTGACCAAATTTAGCAATTAAATGCTTTAACGTGGTCGTGAACAACTTCGGCAGTTAGGAATGGCTATGAGGAAAACATCTATCGTGTTTGACAATTTCATTCATTCGTTCTTCAGCCAACATCCCACAATGTATTGAGCTTACTACAGTTTAACGTTAACCGGAACACTGTTCCTGGTACAGGTTCCGGTTTAACGTTAAGCAGTAGTAAGCTCAATACATTGTGGGATGTTGGCTGGAGACCGAATTCGTGCCGAGAACCTGATCGTGTTTGGGATGAACAAAGCCACGAGCTTAGCTGTAATCTTGAGTAATCCAATAACGACGCATAAGTGTTTTGATACCGCGTGGGTTAAACACGCATTAATGAGGTCAAAATACTATTTTATTTCAATTAACCATTTAATTCACCTTTCCAGAGTACTCACCCATCATATGACGTCATAATGAACTGCGTGGCGTGTACAATGACAGCATAATGAATGACGTCATGAATGACGTCGATAAGTACGTCACGAACGCATATTTGAAGACGGCCTATGGGTTGTTGTGCAACTTGTTTGCTTTTACTATTTAATAAATATTCTGTTGAATATTTTCAAACTAATTAGTTACAAAATAGTCAACAGCTTCCCTGTATAGTTTTCAGGAAATTGATAGCTAGCGCATTTGTGGATCGATTAATCCCAACACGGCGAGGTGTGGGTGGAGCTTAGCTAGTGGTGGGCGGGGCATAGCTAAAAATGGAAAGGTATTGCCAATACTTTTCAAGGAAATTTAGAATTTGCAGCCAAAAAGAGCATTCTTTTTTTGTAAATTCATAGCGAAAATTTACACACACCCCCATAAAAAAAAGAAGATTTGTTATCTTTCAAATGGACATTCATCAAAAGTGTAGGCTTAATGGTCAAGAAAATTCAAATTTCGGCATAGTCAGTGCCCAATTGCTTGCAGACCAAGAAGAGTATTTGTGAAAATTTACCACTGGAGTGACTGGCTCGGTTACCGAGCCAGTCATTCGAGTAGTTAATTTCAAAAATGTTCTTCTCTTAGCCTGCAAATGGATATTTCTCAAGATCACTGCAGTGGTCGTTTTTTACTAACTTGACCATTAAAGGGTTAAGTTGACACAAGAGGGGTTAAAGATGGCTAAATGATATTTTGATTCAGGGCAAATTAGTCGTGACATCATAGTCTGGTTATGGCTCACCGTGTGCGGAGAAACTGCGCTTGGCCTATCATCTTAGTAAATGACATCTAGTGTACTACGGTTGCTACTGCTACTGCCATTGCTACTGCGTCTATTACTACTACCGGTACTGCTACTACTGCTACAACACCAAATGCTGTTGTTACTACTACTACTACTACTACTACTACTACTACTACTACTACTACTACTACTACTACTACTACTACTACTACTACGTACTCGCTCTTATTACTACAGCCAAATGTATAAATGATAAACCGACCTCATATGCCATTACAATAATGGCCTGGATGAAATAAAAGAAAACTGAAAACTGAAAACTGCTTGTTTGCTGGATAACTCTATTCGTGACAAGCCGATACAAACAGTCGCATTCGTCGCCCAGTACACGAGCCGCGCCAGGTGCAGTATTCCTCGTTCATGAACGGTAGCTAGAGAAGTGAGTGGGTGGGACCGGAAGATGTTGTGAACGTTTCTCTGACTCGCTACACTATGGAGTGGACCAATCTGTCGCTCAAGTATATGACGTAATAATCATTAATCAATTACGTCACTGGTTAGATGACGTCACAATCAAAATGACGTATATCTCTCGAAAAGACCATCATTAGTGTACGAAGAATTTACAATTTACAATTTACAATTTAACAAACATTCTGCTGAATCTTTTGAAGCTAATTTGACTCCGTGGCGGCGGCGGTGGCGGCGGTGGCAGTCATATTGCTAACGCGGTTGGATGAATAAAGAATGTTCGGACATAGCAATATATTATGTTTTGCTTATCGGTGATACATTAAAATGTAATTAGATTCGTTACTCCTAACCACTCGCCCACCCACCAAGTCGCCACTGATGTTGATGAATCTTCTCACAGATTCATCTCTTAGTTTTTTCAATGTTTTTATTCATCGGACAATGTTTAATTGCTACTCCACAACTCGTTACTAGTATACATCTATCTGTCAGTCGGTCTCTTGGGTTTTCCTGAACTTTACCCGAAATCCTTAAAAACGCGTTTTCCACATTTAAAGGTGCCAAAATGCTTAAAAAATAAGATGATTAAAATTGTAAACGTTTAGTGGCTTAAATTGTGTGCCTCGATGGAATGGAAATAAATAAGTCTTAACATATGATGATATCATTCCGTATAAATAAATTTCGTATTATTAGTTGTGAATTTGAATTAGGGACTCGTGTCTCTAATTTAATTTGTATGGACTGAAATTATCATATGTTCAGATTTATTTCTTTTCATTACATCTAGGCACATAATTTAAGTCTCTAAAAGTATACAGTTTTAGCAATTTTCAAACCTATTGCTAGTGTGAATATGCACCTTTAATCAATGCCCTAATTTCACCGAAAGGTGGTTGGAACGATCGAATGCCGGTAGACTTCAACGCATCTAACGAGAATGGACCTTTCCGGTTTTAGATATGCCCCGCCCATCTCTATCTAAGCTCCATCCACACCTCGCTCGTGTTGGGATCGATCGATCTCTTAACACCCTGCCTATTAATTTCCAAAAACCTACACAGATAAGCTGTTGAATATTTTGAAACTA
>CM067360.1:45408609-45418609 GCA_034401795.1 Chaetoderma sp. LZ-2023a | reverse complement strand
GAAGGCGTAATTGGAACGTATCCGACGGGCACTCTAGCGATGGTGACGTGTCCAGCCACGATCACACACGATGCACACACCCGTAGATGTCTCGAAACAGGAGACTGGGGAGGAAATGAATTTCATTGTGAAGAATGTATGTAACTGACAGTAAAAATGCGAAATCAAAGCTGCTAGTAGCTATATAGACGAGTATAATATGTTACTCGCACTCACTATGCTCGATATAAGGCCCGGTACTGGCCCAGTACTGGCCTAGTAACCAGCATTATCAGGGAAGGCATGATTAACTCGCCTTAAACTTTAAATGGCTAAATTTTGTCAAAAAAACTAATTTGAATATTTGCTAATTGAATGTCCACTTGCAGGCCAAGAGAAGACATTTTTTTTGAAAATTTACTACCGGAATGACTGGCTCGGAGAATTTCCAAAAACAGCCTTCTCTTGGCCTGCAATTGGGCATACCCCATGTTCACTGTAGGGGTCTCATTTGGCCGGTCTCGTTGTTTTAGCTATGCCCCGTCCATCTCTAGCTAAGCTCCACCCACACCTCGCTCATGTTGGGATCGATCGATCTCTGAACACCCTATCAATTTCCAAAAAAATACACAGCTAAGCTGTTGAATATTTTGAAACTAATTTGACTGGGTGCTGTTGCTGCCTAAGGCAGCAGCAGCGCCCAGTGAAATTAGTTTCAAAATATTCAACATCATGTTTATTAAATAGCAAAGAATTACAAAGACATACAATTCATACAACGTGTCGGAATCTTTTAGATTTGATGACGGTCTATAATATTTATGGAACCCTTTGTTACGTAATGATTGTAACGGCATCATACACGCAGTGAGCAGATTATGACGTCATACGAGGTCAGATGATGGATGGATACTCTGAAAAAGTGAATTGGGATATAATTCCTTTGTTCTATCATACCTTTGTCTATGGACTGGTGAATAAAAATATGATAGCATATCTGACAGTTCTGTTGATAGTTTTCTTAATATTCGCGGGTGTATTTCGTCTGCACACATGGGCTTTGATGTTTTCAAACCGTTTAATAATATCTTAATTCCATCTGGGCTAACTGCGATCATTTTCATTTTGCTTGTTTTAGGAATTATGTATGGTATTTCGCGGAAGGACGTTTCAGTGAACACACTAGTAAATTGGCTATTAAGTGCTTTGGCTTTGCTGTGGTCGGTATTAGTAGTAGGGTCGGAGTCAAAATGATACCACCGCCCTCAATTGGCAGCCGTTAGGCGATCCGTGGCCCCCACCGCCCTCTCAACCCCTGAGGCATAGGAATTTGAGACATGTGATCGTGGTTGGTGTATGCCTCTAGATGGTGTTCTCCCTGACATGGAAGGCCGTGGCGAATATAAAACTCTCGTGCGGGCCCCACATCTCCGGGAGAACCGCCTCAGGATACCGGCCAGTGGCCGGCCTCTCTCTATTCTGACCGGTATCCTGAGGAGGTTTTTCTATTTGTGGTTTTTTTTTTTGTAACCTATCTTACCTATCTTTTGTACCTATCCTACCTATCTTACCCTGTTGCTATTACAGCCGGCTGGTGGTGCTTTGACCCAGCATGGGGGGGGGGGGGGTGGTGGTGTTATAGTGGACCGACCCCGGCCCTGGTCTTACCTAGTGTTTTGAGCCGATTTGAACCACAGTCTGCAGCCTGGGACCGCTATGCAATTCGACGACTCTGCGGCTCTATTGATAGACCTACTGCGACACCGTTAAGATCTCGACTCTTAGTAACTTTATCTCTGAGCGTGAGTTGTGAAATCAACTACGTGTAAACGCTCATCTACAAACAATATTACACAACGGGCTGGCCTGAAGAGCTATGGTCATGCATGCATGATGTAGGGTGTGCGGTGCAGTGAGAAAAAGTACCCGGGCCATTGCGTGATATGAGCACCTATGCAGATTGAAATCTTGAGAAATGGAGAAGCTCAGGGATCCCAACATTCCTCTCGTCATTTCTGCTAACATGCCTTATGTGTCGCGGACGTTATCCGATGACTGTGATAGCGATGGACAAACTCTTCAAGGATATGCATTGTTTAGAAACATGATGTGGACGCTGCTATCGAGTTGGAACAAGAGTGGGAACAAGAAATGCAGTGATCCCTCGCCCACCAACGTCTCAATGCGCGCACTACTCCCACGTATCACATCAACTCGACCACATGTCACACAAACACATAGTCTCCGTCGGTATCACATCGACACGACTGACCACCCACAGGTCTTTCCAGGTACTGACCACCTTGTGATCACCACATATAATAGGGTCAACGCCCATTTAGAGACAGGCATCCACAGTGATATACACCATGATTACTGTTGCACAGCTTCGCGATGTTGCAAAGCAATTCGGCCTTAGAGGCTACTCTAAGGTCAAGAAAGCCGACCTGCTCCAAATAATTGGACAGGCCCGTGCCGAGGAGTGGCGGAAGTAACTCTCCTGAGCAATGAAGACAGGAAGGTGTCCAGCGCTTACCAAAGATGATCTTTGGAATCGCCACAAGAAAGAGCAGCGGATCCGTTGGACGAGGAGGTGACTGTTAGCTTGTGAGCCAAGACTGTAGCGAGGCAGATGGTGGACCATCCACTGGAGCGCTTACCTCCCCTACGCAGGATCACTAAGCGAGTAATGAGGGGGACGAGGTCTGAACCCTTAGCCCGGAGCATGAGGCGAGAAGGCGAACACATTCTCTACCAGCGTCTCAGCAAAAGGGAGACAGAGGATAGAGGACGCCGGTCAGTATGCTAGACATTCTTCAGAGGTCTAGAAGGAGACCTCACACTCCAGATCATGCAAAAGATCCAGCAGACTGTCCAGAACGCCTTCTACCTCCGCTACACCCATACCTATCGCATCCATCACATCGAAGACGGTAGGGTGATGCTCTTCCACAATAATGCTCCAGGGAGCCCGTGGCTGAACACGATAGGAGCAGCTCAGGACTGGGTGGCAGCAAGAGAGCAAGTCCACCTCGACACAGACAATATCGATCGACTCAACACCAAGTGGGCTTTCGTTCGATCAATCAATGTTGAGGTCAGGGCTGTCATCGACCGCCAACCTTTGCTTGGGACAGGCACCCTCCCAGACAGGCTACGACAGAAGAAGAGTATGACTGCCCTCGACACCTACTGGGACAGCATGTGTCTCTGGAGATGTCTAGCAATCCACCGAGAAGCGAGAGCTGATAGAAGTACAGCTCCTACACGGGAGCTTGCCACACAGTTCTACGGCAAGACACTGATAGTACCTGATGTTCGCAAGACCTCACTGGATCAGCTGGACAAGGTAGAGTTCTTCGCCAAAGAGGGCACCTGGCACTTGATCAGGCAAGTGGCTCACTACCGTGACACCATGACCATCGGAGTGTGGGACCACCACGCCTTCTACATCAAGAACATCTCCAAGCTGGCACATACACTAGTCTGCAGTAACTGTCAGCAGAGGTTTACAAAGGCATGCAATCTTCAATGCCATGCTGATCACTGTACAGGCGGCACAACAACAATCGTATGTCCTGGCGAGATGGTTCAGGCGCCCACAGTCTGTGTATGAGAAAGCTTTCTATCCGCCCCAACCATCCAGTTCAACGGCTACTCGTTGGATCGGGTATGAGTCGAGAAACAGAGGCATACACATAGACCATGTAGAGTGTGGGCACGGTGGCGAGCGTTGGATCGAGGGTGCTCCCGTAGATGGTTATGATCCAACCACCAACACCATTTACCAGTTCCATGGCTGTTACTGGCATGGGTGTCCACAACATCAGCGAGGTGAGGATGCCGAACAAAGATAATGAAAGACAGTCCTGAGCGAGGAGAAGCTGAGAGCATCTGGATGCACGCTTGTGGTACAGTGGGAGTGCTGTATAAAACGCTGTCCAAGCATCCGTAAACGAGTTCGGACTGTCCCATACCCACACTTCATAGTTTACGACTTCGAAGTACTCCTAGATGGTATCAAGACTCAGCCTACGGAGACTCTCACGATCGAGAGTACTCACATACCTATCTCTGTGTCAGTTAGCTGCTCCTTAGAGGGCGCCACGAGTGAGCCCACTCACCTCTGCAATCCTGACCCCAAAGAATGGATCAGAGAGTTCATGCTGGTGATCCAACGGCGAGCATATCTAATCCGGACATGGGTTAGGGCACAGTACATACCGACAGACCTGGACAAGCTCCCAAAGCGACAGCAGCGACTGATCAACGAGTGGTGTGACCAAGTGCCTGTACTTGGGTTCAACTCTGGGCGGTATGACCTGAACCTCATCAAGAAGTACTTTGTCGATGAGCTGACTGACAGTGAAGGTACAGTGAAAGTCGCCAAGAAGGCTAGTCAGACCATGTTCCTCATAACACCTGAGCTACAGTTTCTCGATGTGCTGAACTACCTCAGCCCAGGAGTCTCGTACGAGGTATGGGTCAAAGCTTACGGGTGTGCACAGCAGAAGAGCTGGTTCCCGTATGAATGGTTTGACACACATGAGAAGCTCAACTATCCAGGGCTTCCTGACTACTCAGCATGGACATCTAAGCTCAAGGGTGGCTATCTCTTGATGCGATCAGAGTGGGAACAGTGTAACCAGACATTCAGCGAGCATGGAATGCGGACATTTGCCGACTGGCTGCTATACTACAACAACATGGAAGTCAGTCCATTCATCGAAGTGCTAGAGCAGATGTAGGAGTTCTACACAGAACGAGAAATAGACATCCTCAAAGACACTGTGTCTCTTCCAGGTGTATCACTGCAGTACGCCTACGTGGAACCGCTCAGCACATGCCAGATGTTAGCCTCTATTCACCGGGTAAGGAAGCCTACGGGATGCTGAAGGGTGCTGTTGTTGGAGGTCCCAGCATCGTGTTCACCAGATACCACGAGGCCGGTGTGACTCGAATCCGCCAGAGTGAGCATGTCTGCCAACGTCTACTCGGCTACGACACAAATGCTCTGTACCTGTCAGCGATGGCCAAAGAGATGCCATGTGGTAAGGAGACGGTGCGCCATTGGTCTGGTGTTAGTGGTGTAGCTAGCTTTAAGGAAGCTCTCCTAGCAGACAGCTGGTTTGGGTTTGCTGAGGTGGATATAGAGGTCACCAAGGCTCTGTGGGCAAAGTTCGAGAAAATGCCTCCTCTCTTCTATAACCGCGAGATCCCGGTAGAGGCAATCTCTTCTGAGATGCTGGCATATCTAGGGCGAACAGGGAGGAAGCGTCCCACCACTCAGAAGCTGGTCGGTGCCCTCTCTGGCAAGAAGCAGCTGCTGTATGCACCGACACTCAAGTGGTATATAACCCATGGCCTGGAGATCACTGCTGTATACCGCACCATAGATTATGAGACCAAGCGCCCATTCGAGTGGTTCGTGGAGAATGTTACAGAGGCCCACCGCTCGGGAGATGTAGATAAGATCAAAGTGCTCTTGACAGATCTCTCCAAACTCCTTGGCAACAATACCTACGGGAAGCTCATCGAGGCCCTAGAACGTCATAGCAACACCAGCTTCACGAAGGATGAACGCATGGTAGACAAGGCCCTGCGTACTGCATGGTTCGAAGATCTCGAGGAGATCGGTGAGTCATATGAGCTCCAGAGTCACAAGCCGCGAATCACTATTCGAAGGCCCTTCCAGGTGGGGATAGCCGTTTATGAGCTCGCGAAGCTGCGAATGCTGGAATTCTACTATGACTTCCTCGATCGCTACATAGCTCGTGACAGCTTTGAGTACCTGCAGATGGACACTGACTCTGCGTATATCGCTATAGCAGGCTCCAACCTCGACGACGTCATTCGCCCTGAGATGCGAGCAGAGTACTAGGCTCATAAGCGGGACTGGCTAGCTTGGGACAAATGGTCTGGATGGACTGCGGGACCATTCAAGCTCGAGTTCAAAGGCTCTCGTGGCATCGGTCTCTGCTCCAAATGCTACTACGTGGAGAGCATAGCTGCACGTAAGTCCTCGGCTAAGGGAATGTCAAAGCGGCAGAATGAGGTATCTTTGCAGAGGTTCTACAGTGCCCTACATGGCGAGGTGGACAGCGCTAAAAAACCGAGGTCTACGCATGCTCAACCAGGGTATGGTGACGTATGAGCAGAAAAAACTCGGACTCTCCGCTTACTATGATAAGTGTCATGTGCTGCCAGATGGTTTCCATACGGAGCCCATCGAGTATCCTGTTAGCACCCTAGAAGCTCTTCTACGACAAATGGTCACCTAGGCACTCCGTGCTGGCGTGCCAGGTAGTACAGTGTAGGCCGCCCCGCCGCCTCCACATACCTGTCAAGCCTGTGAACTTCTATCGACCAGTTAGGATCTGTTGCACGCCGTCGACCACCTTCCAGCTCACCAGGCTCATACAGGTACCAAACCAGAGCATCAGGTGGTAGGCTCTCCTCTCCCTTGTTCGCTCCTCTAGAGGAGTGACTGGCAACAGCAGAGTGTCTGATAGCCTCTACCGGCTTTTTCCCGATTAGCCTATTACCCTCAGCATTGGATCTATCCATGACAGCAGGCAGCCCTCTCACCCATACTCTAGAACGTTCACTCGGCGCGGCCATTTCCTGGGCGTATTGGTGTGGGAACAGTCTCTTTGCCAGTGTCCGATTCCACCGCTCAACGATAGCCTGGGCACGGTGATGCCCTACCTCACCTCGCCTAACTGCCACACTGTGTTTTCACATGAGGGTTGCAGTCTCACCTCTGAACTGCTTACCCTCATCTACCTGCAACAATTCCGGCCAGGAATAGAACATCTGCCTGGTGATCTCTGTTCGGGACAGTTTCATCGGAATGGGCATGCCTGATGTGCCGTGGACTAGGTCTGTATATCTGCCACATCGCCTGGTGGCTGAGTCACTGGCTAACTGTCTCCAATGTGAAGTTGTGGCCCTTGCGACGTGCAGCCTCGAGTAGTCTAAGGGGCTCACGGTAATATCCACCACGCTGATAGTAGAGTTCCTCCAGAAAGATGGTTGATAAGCTCCCGGATTTCATCACTGACGTCCACTTCCATTCTGTCACGCACGCCTGGGTGATTTAATCACTGACGTCCACTCCCATCCTGTCATGCACGGCCTGGGTGAACTCTAAACAGACGAACAGATGGCCGTCATTCATTCGACCATCACCGAAGACCTCCTCAAACACCTCCGTACACTGGCATCTAATCTCTGCTGGACCCTCGCTGAACGGTAGTTTATTGACCATCCCTCACAGGTTAAGTGTCTTGACCAGGTCGCACAGAGATGCCATCCTTATATAGTATGGCTTAAATGTTCGGCAGCCCAGATGGCCGTGAGTGCTATGGCAACATACGGTAGCCAAGGGCCTGCGACTCTGAAGAACGTACCTACTCCTGAGGCGATGGCTGATATGGCTTCAGAAATCTTCTCCACACCATGGAGAGCATTGTTGGCGATCTTGCGGACCATCTCGCCAGCCTTCATTGTGAACAGAGCAATCAGAGCCCCAACTGCTGCCAGCGGTATGATAGAACCTTTTACGTAAGTGCGATAGATTACTTTCGCTCTATGTACTAGCTTGCAGGATTCAGGCTCTACATCATCATACTCACCACCGACATCGTATTCTGCATCACAATCCTCCTCATCATAGTCCTCCTCATAGTCCTCATCATCTATATCCTCGACTGGATCTTCATAAGCCTCTGGTTCATACATCAGTCTGGGGATCCATCGCTGGGAGACAGCTATATAGTAGCTTTAAACTGTAGTCTATAGCATGGCATCCGCAATCTTGAATGCAGGCGTGTTTGCCTTCGCAAACTGGGGACTCAGCTTCGCCGACAAGAAGGTGCAGAGGTCGCGCGTGAGCGTCATAACCAGGCGATGGAGAAGCTATCTAAGGAGAAGGTTGAGTACAGCAAAGCACTCGAGCATATGCGCCAGATGGAGGCACGCCGACAACAATTACCGAGCTCAGGCCAACCAGAGCATCAAAGAGGCAGATGAGAGTCTCGATGAGTACTATGAGGCTGTAAAAATTTCTGAGCCAACGCTCGACTATGCAGCATCGACAGGTCAGAAGACAGCAGAGCTTATAGTAGTGGTGGCAGCTGCAGCTGTGATGACAGGAGTCGTGCTCTACGCACGCTCAAGCTGAATACCTGATGTGTTCGACACGCACACCTTAGCATAGTCAAAGTAAAGTACCATCACACCTAATGAGCGAGTCCCAGCTATAAGGTTTCCGATGTTGAAGCTGAGCTGGTTACCATGATTAGGTGGAATGTCCCTGCCCCCGAGCTGGTGATGGCCCTCGAGTGCCGACTCAAGGTCGTCGCTTCCACTGGTTAGTCGCAGACGCGCATTTGACTTAGTTCTCTGTCTGTGGAGTTGGCAATCAGCCAGCTCGCATACCTCACCAAGAACATTGGTCCTAGAAACCACAAGCTTGAAGTCGTCTAAAGTATCTACCTGCTGGATGACTCCTCCCTTCTGAACCAGGACCGCAACAGCGACGCAGTCCGATACACCACAATGCAATAGCAGCTCTACCCATTGGTTAGCTGTGGCTTGGACCTGCTGGTGTTCTCACTCCACATGCACGATCCGCTGTTTGGAACCCGTTTGCTTCAGCTCCTGGTCATTCTCGTCATGACAGACATGATGTCTTTGAGCATTCGTCGTCACATCTGCGAGCCACTCAGTCTGCACCCGGAGGAACAGCCTATCCTACATGGCAGCCGGATTCATGTGTGTTTTCTCGAGCAGGGTTAAGAGTGGAACTGCCACTGGCATCTCGACACCTACCTGTAGTGCGAATTCTGTGAACCCATCATTACACCCCACAGAATAGTACCCCTTTCCCTTCGCATAGAAGGTTGGTCTACGAGCCAGCGGACCTAGGACTCGGTACTCATCGTTCACATAGGTGGTGTCCATGGTGCTGTTGCTCTGCATGATCTCCTACCTGTTCAGAACCTGCAGGAGCTCTAGCGTCCGGTCTGTTGTGCTCTGAAGCTTGAACTCAAGTGTCATGCTCTTGATCTCGTGGATCTGTGCCGAGATTGCAAAGTCGATGTACTTCCCAGCAGCTGACGATGGGTTCTCATCGTGTATACTGGGTTAAATGACAGTCAGGCGGTCCTTCCGAGGATCAGTGCGGTGCGATGTCGTGGGTTCAATGGCCCCATCTGGATGTTGCACATACTGCAGCATGTTTAAGGTCTGGGTATATAGAGGTTTTAAACGGCTGCCATGTTCGGTAAAGTTCTCCAGAAGATTGTGCAGCATGACAAGTCGGCACGACTGTCAGCATGGCAGCCACTGTGTGCACTGTCCCACTGTGACAGGGTCTGAGGACTGCTTCATGACATCAACATTATCCACGAGCGAGCCTAGGTCACACCTCCGTCTGATGCGGAGGTACTGGCCGCCATAGAGGAAGGAGCGCCAGCTCGTAGTACAAAAGAACTCTTGACTTGGATACTTTACCGGAAATTTGACAGCACCCAGGGCAGGGCAAAATCAACAGTCCTGTTATTCTAGCTCTCCAAACGGCGAGGGTCGAACCCAAAGATCAACTAACGGTCGGGAAGTGGGATGCCGTATTTAGCCTCCATAGACAGAAAGAGAGAGATATGCTGGATAGCCTCCAGTCTGGAGCAAATAACTACTTCAGGGAGGAGTTCAGTGCCGCTGTAGTGGAGAGCCATGACACTGGTCATGCAGAAGGTACTCAGGAGGGGCTCACTGATGGCCGCAAGGAGGCTGTTGAGCACATCCTCAACGAAAGAGGGCGCAGGAGATTGGCCAGTAATCTGCTAGCATTTCTGAAATTCCCAGATAACTACCAGGACTCCCTCATCACATCCACTCGCAAGTCAGATGCGCTAGTCATGCATGGAAAAAGTGGGTCTTCCATTAGAAGTTCCAGAAGAAGAGAGCCATAGACTCTGACCCTCAGTGGGTAGAGTTTAAGCAACAGGCCTCTGAC
>CM067360.1:45391109-45398609 GCA_034401795.1 Chaetoderma sp. LZ-2023a | reverse complement strand
ATCAGGGTTATTTATGACGGGTCCAGCGGTTATAGGCAGATCATCTATTCATCTATTCATCAAAAGTGTCTGAAGTCTATGAAGTCTCCGTCGTCCGTGGGCTGGATGGATGGGGGAGGGGACCGGGAGGTCAGGAGTCATGCAAGCATTCCTCCTCTATCTATGTGGTCCCTTCAGGTCCCGGGCAGCAGCGACGGTCGAGTGGCCCACTCCGCTGAGGAGGGGGAGGCTCCCTGAGCTCTTCAGTCCTCCTGGGCATCTGTTGGTCCGTGGGGCCGGTCTCAGGGCTTGCGACGCCGACTCGTTTACGCGAAGTTGGTGCTCATCCACAAATAAGTGCTGGCCAGAGTGGTCAGCCATCTGTTTGGAGATGTGTAGGTCCGGCCGGATATTTCCAGCATGGCTATGTGCATGTGCACAGCTAGCGAGCAGCGACGCGGTTGCTTCATCCCTTGTGGTGGGTACACCGGTCTCGTTGTCGTCACCCACTGAAGGGAGCTCGAGGTGCAGTGAGGTCCTGCCGACCTTTGTCATCTTCCTGAGTGTCAGAGTAGGTTGTGTGCATTCTAGCTTTCTCCTGCTTCTCTCTTTCTCCTCGGTCTGAGTGGAGGATGGCAGCGTCGATGAGCAGTTCGCTCCTGCAACGGTGGTCTGAACGATGCAGGCGACTGAAATAGGAGTGGTCGCTGTTGAATGGGTTACTGCGGTGGGCTAAGTGGCTGCAGGAGTTCCAGTCGTGGCGGCGGTGGTGGTGAATCTTGAATGCAGGCGTGTTTGCCTTCGCAAACTGGGGACTCAGCTTCGCCGACAAGAAGGTGCAGAGGTCGCGCGTGAGCGTCATAACCAGGCGATGGAGAAGCTATCTAAGGAGAAGGTTGAGTACAGCAAAGCACTCGAGCATATGCGCCAGATGGAGGCACGCCGACAACAATTACCGAGCTCAGGCCAACCAGAGCATCAAAGAGGCAGATGAGAGTCTCGATGAGTACTATGAGGCTGTAAAAATATCTGAGCCAACGCTCGACTATGCAGCATCGACAGGTCAGAAGACAGCAGAGCTTATAGTAGTGGTGGCAGCTGCAGCTGTGATGACAGGAGTCGTGCTCTACGCACGCTCAAGCTGAATACCTGATGTGTTCGACAC
Organism: Chaetoderma sp. LZ-2023a; assembly: GCA_034401795.1. NCBI lineage: Eukaryota > Metazoa > Mollusca > Caudofoveata > Chaetodermatida > Chaetodermatidae > Chaetoderma > Chaetoderma sp. LZ-2023a. The sequence goes on along the minus strand of CM067360.1, from coordinate 45,397,465 downwards.
GCACACCTTAGCATAGTCAAAGTAAAGTACCATCACACCTAATGAGCGAGTCCCAGCTATAAGGTTTCCGATGTTGAAGCTGAGCTGGTTACCATGATTAGGTGGAATGTCCCTGCCCCCGAGCTGGTGATGGCCCTCGAGTGCCGACTCAAGGTCGTCGCTTCCACTGGTTAGTCGCAGAAGCGCATTTGACTTAGTTCTCTGTCTGTGGAGTTGGCAATCAGCCAGCTCGCATACCTCACCAAGAACATTGGTCCTAGAAACCACAAGCTTGAAGTCGTCTAAAGTATCTACCTGCTGGATGACTCCTCCCTTCTGAACCAGGACCGCAACAGCGACGCAGTCCGATACACCACAATGCAATAGCAGCTCTACCCATTGGTTAGCTGTGGCTTGGACCTGCTGGTGTTCTCACTCCACATGCACGATCCGCTGTTTGGAACCCGTTTGCTTCAGCTCCTGGTCATTCTCGTCATGACAGACATGATGTCTTTGAGCATTCGTCGTCACATCTGCGAGCCACTCAGTCTGCACCCGGAGGAACAGCCTATCCTGCATGGCAGCCGGATTCATGTGTGTTTTCTCGAGCAGGGTTAAGAGTGGAACTGCCACTGGCATCTCGACACCTACCTGTAGTGCGAATTCTGTGAACCCATCATTGCACCCCACAGAATAGTACCCCTTTCCCTTCGCATAGAAGGTTGGTCTACGAGCCAGCGGACCTAGGACTCGGTACTCATCGTTCACATAGGTGGTGTCCATGGTGCTGTTGCTCTGCATGATCTCCTACCTGTTCAGAACCTGCAGGAGCTCTAGCGTCCGGTCTGTTGTGCTCTGAAGCTTGAACTCAAGTGTCATGCTCTTGATCTCGTGGATCTGTGCCGAGATTGCAAAGTCGATGTACTTCCCAGCAGCTGACGATGGGTTCTCATCGTGTATACTGGGTTAAATGACAGTCAGGCGGTCCTTCCGAGGATCAGTGCGGTGCGATGTCGTGGGTTCAATGGCCCCATCTGGATGTTGCACATACTGCAGCATGTTTAAGGTCTGGGTATATAGAGGTTTTAAACGGCTGCCATGTTCGGTAAAGTTCTCCAGAAGATTGTGCAGCATGACAAGTCGGCACGACTGTCAGCATGGCAGCCACTGTGTGCACTGTCCCACTGTGACAGGGTCTGAGGACTGCTTCATGACATCAACATTATCCACGAGCGAGCCTAGGTCACACCTCCGTCTGATGCGGAGGTACTGGCCGCCATAGAGGAAGGAGCGCCAGCTCGTAGTACAAAAGAACTCTTGACTTGGATACTTTACCGGAAATTTGACAGCACCCAGGGCAGGGCAAAATCAACAGTCCTGTTATTCTAGCTCTCCAAACGGCGAGGGTCGAACCCAAAGATCAACTAACGGTCGGGAAGTGGGATGCCGTATTTAGCCTCCATAGACAGAAAGAGAGAGATATGCTGGATAGCCTCCAGTCTGGAGCAAATAACTACTTCAGGGAGGAGTTCAGTGCCGCTGTAGTGGAGAGCCATGACACTGGTCATGCAGAAGGTACTCAGGAGGAGCTCACTGATGGCCGCAAGGAGGCTGTTGAGCACATCCTCAACGAAAGAGGGCGCAGGAGATTGGCCAGTAATCTGCTAGCATTTCTGAAATTCCCAGATAACTACCAGGACTCCCTCATCACATCCACTCGCAAGTCAGATGCGCTAGTCACGCATGGAAAAAGTGGGTCTTCCATTAGAAGTTCCAGAAGAAGAGAGCCATAGACTCTGACCCTCAGTGGGTAGAGTTTAAGCAACAGGCCTCTGACAAAACTAATGAAGTTCCTCAAGCTTCTGACGAAGTTCCTCAAGCGTCTGACGAAGGGCCTCATGCATCTGATGAAGTAGTGTAGTGAAGACCGTGGACGAAGTTCCTCAGCCTTCTGATGAATGTAAAAAAGTTGCGGCAGCTGCGACAGTCTGTCAGCGGTGACACGTAGAGCAGGCTAGTTTCCTGGTTGGATTCAGCTTCTAGGTGAAGGTCTGCGCCTTTTCCAGAGATGGCTTGAAGTGTGACAGCTCACCTGTCTCCTTGTTAATGAAGATGAAGCGGTACAGATCAGCTTCCCTCTGTACACCTGTGATAAAGTCCCCTTTGGGCTTCTTGAGGGTTAGGCTGTCGTATATGGTCTCGAGCAGGGCACGTCCACACTTGGAGCTGAAGAATAGCAACCGGGCATTGTGGCGGATGTCCGGTGAGATCTCTCGGGTGTACTTCTGAAAGAGGATGAAGACAGTTATCTTTGTGTGCCGGATGCACCCTGTGATGCAGCTGAGGTAGGTGACTGTCTTCTGGTCCATTGCAGGGTCATCGATAACTAGAATACGTGGTTCTGTCAGTCAGGCTGCCAGCAGCTTCTCCAACAGTGCTTGCAGGTTCTGCGTCTTGATGATTGGGCCATTGTACCATTGATCATTACTGTCGACCGCCTCAGCGACGAAGTCAGACACCAGAAGGATGTATTGAGAGTGTAAATGTTCGGCCAGGAGAGTCCGCAGCAAGATGTCTTTCCCGTGTCCTGATGGGGAAATGATCAGCACCACCTGGCCAGCATCGGCTGGCCTACTGTCGAATGGTACAGACATGCGTGCGGAGGATGGTTAGCACTTGGTCAGTGGTAGCCTCGTCTATAACTGGGAGACTAAATGGCAGTACTTCCTGCACCAGCTCTTTCGCCTGCAGAGCAGGGAATCCTGCACCTCCACCGGGTATGAAGGATGCGATGGAGGCGTCAAGCATGAAATCCCTTAAAATACTTAAATAGAGCCTCTTACGGTATTCTCACCCATATGGGCCGATTAGCCGTGGCGGGTGGGGGGCGGAGGCTGGGGGTGGGGGCAGCAACAGCACCCAATCCAGTCAAATTAGTTTCAAAATGTTCAACAGCTTAAACACATCTCCTGTATGGTTGCCTTGAAAATGGGATATGGCGAACTCATCCGTGAACGGGTTAGCAGTTTGAATAATCTTTAACTGTGCCGCTGCTGCAAGCCACCGGACAATAATTTCAATGAGCAAAAACTCTTGACCTGCTGAATATTTTGAAAACGAGCTGACTGAAAGTTATTGGGCTTACCCACCAACAACTTTCAATCCAATTTAATTAAAACAATTTAGCAACTCCAGAGATATAACCCCTGGAATAATCGTCTGCTAAACTCAGCAGTCAGGCGGTTAAATATCATCGTTGTCTTTCTATTCCAGCTATTGCAGTTAGAGATTGGTGTGATCTTCCGGATGAGCTTCCTGGAGGACGTGTCTTTCCAGGCAGATACTGTTCAGTAAATCGCTGTGAAATCGGATCGGTCATGCGGTATACATGTGACCAGAGGCTGCACATTGTAGGTCTTTCAAAAATCACATGTCTCTCTACCGGTCATTGGAGTGCCAAACCTCCAAAATGTGAACGTAAGTTAGGGAGCTGATAGTTTATAGAGGGATCCGATCTGTCAACCAATTCTGAAGTCATAATCAGATATGGCGAATGTTAGCTGACGCCACAATAAAGATGGCATCGAAAATTCCATCACTATGGTGAGCGAATTGTATGCCTGATGAAATTACATGGTCATCAAGTACCCGCAGTCAAATTAGTTTCAAACTATTCAACAGCTTACCTGTATGGCGAGGATAATGATTGATGATGATGATGATTGATGATGATGATGATGATGATAATGAGGATGAGGATGATGATTATGATGATGATGACGATGATGATTATGATGATTGGTGCAGATGATGAAGATTGATGATGATTGATGATGATGATGATCGGTGATGTTGATTATGATGATGATGATGATAGTGGTGGTGGTGGTGGTGGTGGTGGTGGTGGTGGTGGTGGTGGTGGTGGTCGTGATGATGATGATGATTATGATGATTGGTGCAGATGGTGATGATGATGATGATGATGATGATGATGATGATGATGATGGTGATGTTGTTGATGATGATGATGATGATGATGATGATGATTATTATTATGATGATGATGATGATGATGATAGTGGTGGTGGTGGTGATGGTGGTGGTGATGATGATGATGATGATGATGATGATAATGATGATGATAATGATGATGATGATGATGATGATTGGTGATGTTGATGATGATGATGATGATGATGGCGGTGGTGGGTATATGATTAAACGCACTGGCTCAGGATCTCCCAAGTTTGGGAGATATTTTTTATTTATTTTATTGTCTGAGATTTGTTATGTTTGTTTGATAGAGGCGGTATGGCCTATAAAATATGAATAATATATATCATTCATTCTGAAGGTTTTTGAAGAGTTAATTTCGAATTAACCAAGATGTCACGTAGATTGGAGTTTTTCTTAAAGGCTATCACTGGACGCAAATTGAGAGGTTTTTTCATTTTATCCTGCAATTTATGATATTCATCTTTCAAAATTTCAGAAATTTCAACATTTTTTCGATTGTATGTTAAACTGAATGGAATTATTTCACGTTGATCAGCAAGACCAGGGTCCACGTTTATGCCACTCGGCCATTTTGTTTTCAGTTGCTTAATCCAAAATGATTCTCGAAGTTTTCTTTGTTTATCAGTTTCTTCGGCCGTAGCAGAAAGAGACAGTTGCTCAATAGGCATAATTTCAAAGTGTCTATCGACAGAATGAGCAGGAAGATTGAAATGTTGAGCTACGTTGGTGTCCTCGTCGTGTCTAATATCGCAAAGGTGTCTAGTTGCTCGCCATCTTAAAGGGCATTTTGTTTCACCGACATACTGCTTTTGGCATAATTTGCAAGATATTAAATAGATAACATTTTTAGAATCGCAATCTAAATTAGACTGAAGTTGGAATTTGCTTTTGTTCTGATAACTGACAAATGTTTTCTGATTAGGTAGATAGAGGTCTAATTTACACCTCTTCTTTCCACATTTTTGAGATTGTTCTACGCCTATAATCGGACGATTGTGACGAATTTTGGTAGGCTTTTGATCGGCAGCCTTATCAGTAATAGTTTCCAAATCATGTAAAGTTTCGGATTTTATTTTGCGCAAAAATCGTGTTGAATATCCCCTCGGTTTGAGGGTTTTAAATAAGGTGGAACACGCAGATTCAAAATTCTTTCTATCACTAGAATTTCGGTGAAATCGGATAATCTGTGATTTGACAATACCTTTAAAAGTATGAGGTGGATGGAAAGATTTCTTATGCAGTAGTTGATGGGAATCGGTGGGCTTAAAGAATACTTTGTAATCAAGAAGCCCACCCGTGTTATAATTTACACCTTTGTAGAGAGTAACGTCCAAAAAGTCTACGGACGACTGGTCGATGTTGGCTTTAAGTTTGATGTTAGGGTCGTGATTGTTCAAAATAGTGAAAAATTCATCAAACTCTTCCCTCGAATGATTCCAGATCATAAAAATATCATCGAGGTAACGGCGGTAAAATAAGGGCTGCTTAGGACATTTGTTAAGCGCATCTTCTTCCCACTCAGCTACATAGATGTTGGCAAAACTAGGACTAAAACGTTTACCCATAGCGCATCCACAGATTTGTTGGTAGATTTCGCCAGCGAATTCGAAATCATTGCCTTTTAAACTCAGCTCCAGGAGAGCTAATATTTCGCTAGTGGGCCTATTGTTATCAGGATATTTATCGAATGCTCTGCGAACAGAAGACAAACCCCTTTCGATGTCAATGTTTGTGTACATAGCATCGATGTCGAGGGTTATCAAGAGTGAGTTTGGAGGAACAGAAATTTTGGAGACCTCGGATAGGAAATCCTCAGTGTTGTTCAAAAAGCTGAAATGTCTATTCGCAATTGGTTGTAGGTGGTAATCAATAATTTCACTAATTCGATAAGATTCAGAGCCGCAATCAGAGATAATAGGTCGACCCGGTGGTATCATTGGGTCGGACCATGACTCAATAGGTTTATGAATTTTTGGCAAAAGGTAAAACGTACGTGGATTTGAATCTCGTTTAGCAGTAAGGTATTTAAACTGCTTTTTCGTTATGGCCTTTTTGTCAGCCCTTTCTTGAAGGATTCCATTAAATTTATCACAATTATTTTGCCAGAGTGGTTCGTCTAATTTGCAGTAGTGTTTCAGATTACTGAGTTGCCGATGCGCTTCACGAATATAATTATCCTTACGCATTACTACAGTAGCAGATCCCTTGTCAGCAGGCTTTATAACGATGTCATTGTTTTTACGTAAACCTGTTAAGGCTAAACGTTCTTGATATGACAAATTTTGATGATTTTTAGGAAATTCTAAATTTTCAACACGCTCCTTGATAGCTTTTATACTATCAGGGATCGCAGGGTCAAC
>CM067360.1:45381109-45386109 GCA_034401795.1 Chaetoderma sp. LZ-2023a | reverse complement strand
ACTACGTTGACTGGGCGCTGTTTCCTGCCATAGGAAACAACATCACCCAGTCAAATTAGTTTCAAAATATTCAACAGCTTACCTGCATGGTCTTCTGGAACTTGATAGTCCAGCAGTTCAGGGATCGAGATAGGCAGGAAATAGCTAAAACTAGATTCTTCCAGTGCATTTCTAGCCAGAGGGATCTTGATCCGTGATCAGCAGATTCCTAAGCGACTGAAAACAACTGACTGGATGGCTATATTTACCGTGATGCAACACACATCAATGTCAGGGAAGCTACACATGAGTGAACCATGAGTGAACCATGATTGAACCATGAGTGCCTCGCGAGATCTCCGTCCATGCGAGATCGAGGAAAGTATTCTCAACATTGAAGGCACGGCTCTACTTTTAGATTGATGAGTTAACCAGTATTAGTCCAGTACAGGCCCATTAATTTGCGGCATCAGGGTTATTTATGACGGGTCCAGCGGTTATAGGCAGATCATCTATTCATCTATTCATCAAAAGTGTCTGAAGTCTATGAAGTCTCCGTCGTCCGTGGGCTGGATGGATGGGGGAGGGGACCGGGAGGTCAGGAGTCATGCAAGCATTCCTCCTCTATCTATGTGGTCCCTTCAGGTCCCGGGCAGCAGCGACGGTCGAGTGGCCCACTCCGCTGAGGAGGGGGAGGCTCCCTGAGCTCTTCAGTCCTCCTGGGCATCTGTTGGTCCGTGGGGCCGGTCTCAGGGCTTGCGACGCCGACTCGTTTACGCGAAGTTGGTGCTCATCCACAAATAAGTGCTGGCCAGAGTGGTCAGCCATCTGTTTGGAGATGTGTAGGTCCGGCCGGATATTTCCAGCATGGCTATGTGCATGTGCACAGCTAGCGAGCAGCGACGCGGTTGCTTCATCCCTTGTGGTGGGTACACCGGTCTCGTTGTCGTCACCCACTGAAGGGAGCTCGAGGTGCAGTGAGGTCCTGCCGACCTTTGTCATCTTCCTGAGTGTCAGAGTAGGTTGTGTGCATTCTAGCTTTCTCCTGCTTCTCTCTTTCTCCTCGGTCTGAGTGGAGGATGGCAGCGTCGATGAGCAGTTCGCTCCTGCAACGGTGGTCTGAACGATGCAGGCGACTGAAATAGGAGTGGTCGCTGTTGAATGGGTTACTGCGGTGGGCTAAGTGGCTGCAGGAGTTCCAGTCGTGGCGGCGGTGGTGGTGAATCTTGAATGCAGGCGTGTTTGCCTTCGCAAACTGGGGACTCAGCTTCGCCGACAAGAAGGTGCAGAGGTCGCGCGTGAGCGTCATAACCAGGCGATGGAGAAGCTATCTAAGGAGAAGGTTGAGTACAGCAAAGCACTCGAGCATATGCGCCAGATGGAGGCACGCCGACAACAATTACCGAGCTCAGGCCAACCAGAGCATCAAAGAGGCAGATGAGAGTCTCGATGAGTACTATGAGGCTGTAAAAATATCTGAGCCAACGCTCGACTATGCAGCATCGACAGGTCAGAAGACAGCAGAGCTTATAGTAGTGGTGGCAGCTGCAGCTGTGATGACAGGAGTCGTGCTCTACGCACGCTCAAGCTGAATACCTGATGTGTTCGACACGCACACCTTAGCATAGTCAAAGTAAAGTACCATCACACCTAATGAGCGAGTCCCAGCTATAAGGTTTCCGATGTTGAAGCTGAGCTGGTTACCATGATTAGGTGGAATGTCCCTGCCCCCGAGCTGGTGATGGCCCTCGAGTGCCGACTCAAGGTCGTCGCTTCCACTGGTTAGTCGCAGAAGCGCATTTGACTTAGTTCTCTGTCTGTGGAGTTGGCAATCAGCCAGCTCGCATACCTCACCAAGAACATTGGTCCTAGAAACCACAAGCTTGAAGTCGTCTAAAGTATCTACCTGCTGGATGACTCCTCCCTTCTGAACCAGGACCGCAACAGCGACGCAGTCCGATACACCACAATGCAATAGCAGCTCTACCCATTGGTTAGCTGTGGCTTGGACCTGCTGGTGTTCTCACTCCACATGCACGATCCGCTGTTTGGAACCCGTTTGCTTCAGCTCCTGGTCATTCTCGTCATGACAGACATGATGTCTTTGAGCATTCGTCGTCACATCTGCGAGCCACTCAGTCTGCACCCGGAGGAACAGCCTATCCTGCATGGCAGCCGGATTCATGTGTGTTTTCTCGAGCAGGGTTAAGAGTGGAACTGCCACTGGCATCTCGACACCTACCTGTAGTGCGAATTCTGTGAACCCATCATTGCACCCCACAGAATAGTACCCCTTTCCCTTCGCATAGAAGGTTGGTCTACGAGCCAGCGGACCTAGGACTCGGTACTCATCGTTCACATAGGTGGTGTCCATGGTGCTGTTGCTCTGCATGATCTCCTACCTGCAGGAGCTCTAGCGTCCGGTCTGTTGTGCTCTGAAGCTTGAACTCAAGTGTCATGCTCTTGATCTCGTGGATCTGTGCCGAGATTGCAAAGTCGATGTACTTCCCAGCAGCTGACGATGGGTTCTCATCGTGTATACTGGGTTAAATGACAGTCAGGCGGTCCTTCCGAGGATCAGTGCGGTGCGATGTCGTGGGTTCAATGGCCCCATCTGGATGTTGCACATACTGCAGCATGTTTAAGGTCTGGGTATATAGAGGTTTTAAACGGCTGCCATGTTCGGTAAAGTTCTCCAGAAGATTGTGCAGCATGACAAGTCGGCACGACTGTCAGCATGGCAGCCACTGTGTGCACTGTCCCACTGTGACAGGGTCTGAGGACTGCTTCATGACATCAACATTATCCACGAGCGAGCCTAGGTCACACCTCCGTCTGATGCGGAGGTACTGGCCGCCATAGAGGAAGGAGCGCCAGCTCGTAGTACAAAAGAACTCTTGACTTGGATACTTTACCGGAAATTTGACAGCACCCAGGGCAGGGCAAAATCAACAGTCCTGTTATTCTAGCTCTCCAAACGGCGAGGGTCGAACCCAAAGATCAACTAACGGTCGGGAAGTGGGATGCCGTATTTAGCCTCCATAGACAGAAAGAGAGAGATATGCTGGATAGCCTCCAGTCTGGAGCAAATAACTACTTCAGGGAGGAGTTCAGTGCCGCTGTAGTGGAGAGCCATGACACTGGTCATGCAGAAGGTACTCAGGAGGGGCTCACTGATGGCCGCAAGGAGGCTGTTGAGCACATCCTCAACGAAAGAGGGCGCAGGAGATTGGCCAGTAATCTGCTAGCATTTCTGAAATTCCCAGATAACTACCAGGACTCCCTCATCACATCCACTCGCAAGTCAGATGCGCTAGTCACGCATGGAAAAAGTGGGTCTTCCATTAGAAGTTCCAGAAGAAGAGAGCCATAGACTCTGACCCTCAGTGGGTAGAGTTTAAGCAACAGGCCTCTGACAAAACTAATGAAGTTCCTCAAGCTTCTGACGAAGTTCCTCAAGCGTCTGACGAAGGGCCTCATGCATCTGATGAAGTAGTGTAGTGAAGACCGTGGACGAAGTTCCTCAGCCTTCTGATGAATGTAAAAAAGTTGCGGCAGCTGCGACAGTCTGTCAGCGGTGACACGTAGAGCAGGCTAGTTTCCTGGTTGGATTCAGCTTCTAGGTGAATGTCTGCGCCTTTTCCAGAGATGGCTTGAAGTGTGACAGCTCACCTGTCTCCTTGTTAATGAAGATGAAGCGGTACAGATCAGCTTCCCTCTGTACACCTGTGATAAAGTCCCCTTTGGGCTTCTTGAGGGTTAGGCTGTCGTATATGGTCTCGAGCAGGGCACGTCCACACTTGGAGCTGAAGAATAGCAACCGGGCATTGTGGCGGATGTCCGGTGAGATCTCGCGGGTGTACTTCTGAAAGAGGATGAAGACAGTTATCTTTGTGTGCCGGATGCACCCTGTGATGCAGCTGAGGTAGGTGACTGTCTTCTGGTCCATTGCAGGGTCATCGATAACTAGAATACGTGGTTCTGTCAGTCAGGCTGCCAGCAGCTTCTCCATCAGTGCTTGCAGGTTCTGCGTCTTGATGATTGGGCCATTGTACCATTGATCATTACTGTCGACCGCCTCAGCGACGAAGTCAGACACCAGAAGGATGTATTGAGAGTGTAAATGTTCGGCCAGGAAAGTCCGCAGCAAGATGTCTTTCCCGTGTCCTGATGGGGAAATGATCAGCACCACCTGGCCAGCATCGGCTGGCCTACTGTCGAATGGTACAGACATGCGTGCGGAGGATGGTTAGCACTTGGTCAGTGGTAGCCTCGTCTATAACTGGGAGACTAAATGGCAGTACTTCCTGCACCAGCTCTTTCGCCTGCAGAGCAGGGAATCCTGCACCTCCACCGGGTATGAAGGATGCGATGGAGGCGTCAAGCATGAAATCCCTTAAAATACTTAAATAGAGCCTCTTACGGTATTCTCACCCATATGGGCCGATTAGCCGTGGCGGGTGGGGGGCGGAGGTTGGGGGTGGGGGCAGCAACAGCACCCAATCCAGTCAAATTAGTTTCAAAATGTTCAACAGCTTAAACACATCTCCTGTATGGTTGCCTTGAAAATGGGATATGGCGAACTCATCCGTGAACGGGTTAGCAGTTTGAATAATCTTTAACTGTGCCGCTGCTGCAAGCCACCGGACAATAATTTCAATGAGCAAAAACTCTTGACTTGCTGAATATTTTGAAAACGAGCTGACTGAAAGTTATTGGGCTTACCCACCAACAACTTTCAATCCAATTTAATTAAAACAATTTAGCAACTCCAGAGATATAACCCCTGGAATAATCGTCTGCTAAACTCAGCAGTCAGGCGGTTAAATATCATCGTTGTCTTTCTATTCCAGCTATTGCAGTTAGAGATTGGTGTGATCTTCCGGATGAGCTTCCTGGAGGACGTGTCTTTCCAGGCAGATACTGTTCAGTAAATCGCTGTGAAATCGGATCGGTCATGCGGTATACATGTGACCAGAGGCTGCACATTGTAGGTCTTTCAAAAACACACGTGTCATGCG
>CM067360.1:45371331-45378831 GCA_034401795.1 Chaetoderma sp. LZ-2023a | reverse complement strand
TGGATGGCTATATTTACCGTGATGCAACACACATCAATGTCAGGGAAGCTACACATGAGTGAACCATGAGTGAACCTTGATTGAACCATGAGTGCCTCGCGAGATCTCCGTCCATGCGAGATCGAGGAAAGTATTCTCAACATTGAAGGCACGGCTCTACTTTTAGATTGATGAGTTAACCTAGGATTTTGCTCTTCTTCCATTAACCGACCGCACCCCACTCCCGCAGCGCAGTGAGATGCCATTGTCGCTGACTTCACCTGTCGCTGATAGGTGTACATTGCCAAACTCTGTCTTGGTTTCGTTTAGAAAGTGATTCTTCTCAGATAACGCAGATTACTGGGTCGATACTGGGCTAATCGCTGGCCGTATTGGCCCAGTACCAGTATTAGTCCAGTACAGGCCCATTAATTTGCGGCATCAGGGTTATTTATGACGGGTCCAGCGGTTATAGGCAGATCATCTATTCATCTATTCATCAAAAGTGTCTGAAGTCTATGAAGTCTCCGTCGTCCGTGGGCTGGATGGATGGGGGAGGGGACCGGGAGGTCAGGAGTCATGCAAGCATTCCTCCTCTATCTATGTGGTCCCTTCAGGTCCCGGGCAGCAGCGACGGTCGAGTGGCCCACTCCGCTGAGGAGGGGGAGGCTCCCTGAGCTCTTCAGTCCTCATGGGCATCTGTTGGTCCGTGGGGCCGGTCTCAGGGCTTGCGACGCCGACTCGTTTACGCGAAGTTGGTGCTCATCCACAAATAAGTGCTGGCCAGAGTGGTCAGCCATCTGTTTGGAGATGTGTAGGTCCGGCCGGATATTTCCAGCATGGCTATGTGCATGTGCACAGCTAGCGAGCAGCGACGCGGTTGCTTCATCCCTTGTGGTGGGTACACCGGTCTCGTTGTCGTCACCCACTGAAGGGTGCTCGAGGTGCAGTGAGGTCCTGCCGACCTTTGTCATCTTCCTGAGTGTCAGAGTAGGTTGTGTGCATTCTAGCTTTCTCCTGCTTCTCTCTTTCTCCTCGGTCTGAGTGGAGGATGGCAGCGTCGAGGAGCAGTTCGCTCCTGCAACGGTGGTCTGAACGATGCAGGCGACTGAAATAGGAGTGGTCGCTGTTGAATGGGTTACTGCGGTGGGCTAAGTGGCTGCAGGAGTTCCAGTCGTGGCGGCGGTGGTGGTGATGGTGGTCGTGGCAGCGGTTGTGGTGGTGGCCATGGTAGTGGGTGCTTCGGTGGAGGTGGCGTTCTCGGTGGAGGAAGAATTGGCGTGAGCCCTCCTAGCGACAAGGGAGGCGAATCTCCCAGGTGCGGTCAGTCAAAAAGGCATCCACAGATTTATGGGCGGGTCCTTCGGTGGAAAGAGATCAATTCGCGTTAATCTGGTGGGGAATGGGCAGTGCACGGAGATACAGGTCGCAGTTGCAAGTCGCTTCCAATATTTCCTGTCCTGTGTTCGAGCTAAGCTCTTGCTATGAGTCTCTCTCTCTCGGACGCATAGGGTGGCGACAGGAGCAATTCGGATCCTAGTCATCGGTAGTCCTATCCGAGCTACCATTGCTCTTGATGCAGGAGGGCCTGTAAGGTGACAGAGGGAAACGTCTGTTTTTGTGGGGTGGGTTGGAGGGTGTGTGTGGGTTGGGGGAAGAGGGGGGTGCGGAAGGTCCCAGGCAGGAGGAAGAGACACAGCGGACGTTTCCTGCTTATCCCAGGCAGTCAGGTGGTCGCTATTTGTATAGTCAGTCTAAGTATATATTAAAGGATAATAGGTCGAAAACGTTGTTTTGCACTAAAAGCAAATGACTTATCAAATGGTCTGCTCAAAGCGAGACAGGACGTAAGTTCTACTTTAGTATTCAGAGGAACATGTTGGGGGGAAGAAGAAATTTAGTCATTGCCTGCTTGATAATAAATTCTCGGCAGGCGTCAAAAGATGGGCCTTCTGTGTTTGCCTAACTCTAGCACCTTTAGAGGGCATCCCACTCAAAGTGGTGCTTTAGGCTGGCTAGAATATTTTGTGGATTAAGGCCTCGGGCGGCCGCGGAAGGACACGCTTGATTAGGTTAGGAACCTCTTTCTTCACAGGGACGGATGAATCTTTGGCTCGGGATATTAGACTGCCTTGATCGACATCAAAAAGAGCTTGGTCCATGGGGCTTCCCGGGTTGCAGATGCACAACAGGCCTGTGTAATTAAAGAGGAGAGTGGTTAGCGGAACGTCCACCAAGCTCAGGTTCCAAGAAGACGCATCAAACTGGGAAGGGGTTCTAGTGACACAGTGGTTATTTGGTTTGGTCATAAGAACCTGTGTTAACCACAGGGTCGTATAATAAAACCTACGTTTGCCTAGGCTGCTGAACAAGTGGTCGAAAAGAAAAGTATGCTAACTAGCGGGGGAAGTAGGGAAATAGTTATGCTATTGGGTTCTTCACTTAGTGAGGGAGACGTGCTCAACGAATACTAGTGGCCGGTGCAAGATGTTAAGATGGGGCACTTTTCTCTACAAGGCGTTGTTGGTGTTGGTCAAAAGACCCATTAAGTGGTCAGGGTAAAAGAAATGGTGGTGGATTATCCAAAGCCAGAGACGAGGGCGTCCGTTGGGAGCGGTCGTATATAGTGTGAATTAGTATCATGACGTCCAAACTGTTTGCTATGGTGCTCACTGACAGGCGATGAACGGTGAGCACGATTAGGTTGAGCCTTGGTCGGTATATTCCCAGTCAGGCGGTCCTTCCGAGGATCAGTGCGGTGCGATGTCGTGGGTTCAATGGCCCCATCTGGATGTTGCACATACTGCAGCATGTTTAAGGTCTGGGTATATAGAGGATTTAAACGGCTGCCATGTTCGGTAAAGTTCTCCAGAAGATTGTGCAGCATGACAAGTCGGCACAACTGTCAGCATGGCAGCCACTGTGTGCACTGTCCCACTGTGACAGGGTCTGAGGACTGCTTCATGACATCAACATTATCCACGAGCGAGCCTAGGTCACACCTCCGTCTGATGCGGAGGTACTGGCCGCCATAGAGGAAGGAGCGCCAGCTCGTAGTACAAAAGAACTCTTGACTTGGATACTTTACCGGAAATTTGACAGCACCCAGGGCAGGGCAAAATCAACAGTCCTGTTATTCTAGCTCTCCAAACGGCGAGGGTCGAACCCAAAGATCAACTAACGGTCGGGAAGTGGGATGCCGTATTTAGCCTCCATAGACAGAAAGAGAGAGATATGCTGGATAGCCTCCAGTCTGGAGCAAATAACTACTTCAGGGAGGAGTTCAGTGCCGCTGTAGTGGAGAGCCATGACACTGGTCATGCAGAAGGTACTCAGGAGGGGCTCACTGATGGCCGCAAGGAGGCTGTTGAGCACATCCTCAACGAAAGAGGGCGCAGGAGATTGGCCAGTAATCTGCTAGCATTTCTGAAATTCCCAGATAACTACCAGGACTCCCTCATCACATCCACTCGCAAGTCAGATGCGCTAGTCACGCATGGAAAAAGTGGGTCTTCCATTAGAAGTTCCAGAAGAAGAGAGCCATAGACTCTGACCCTCAGTGGGTAGAGTTTAAGCAACAGGCCTCTGACAAAACTAATGAAGTTCCTCAAGCTTCTGACGAAGTTCCTCAAGCGTCTGACGAAGGGCCTCATGCATCTGATGAAGTAGTGTAGTGAAGACCGTGGACGAAGTTCCTCAGCCTTCTGATGAATGTAAAAAAGTTGCGGCAGCTGCGACAGTCTGTCAGCGGTGACACGTAGAGCAGGCTAGTTTCCTGGTTGGATTCAGCTTCTAGGTGAAGGTCTGCGCCTTTTCCAGAGATGGCTTGAAGTGTGACAGCTCACCTGTCTCCTTGTTAATGAAGATGAAGCGGTACAGATCAGCTTCCCTCTGTACACCTGTGATAAAGTCCCCTTTGGGCTTCTTGAGGGTTAGGCTGTCGTATATGGTCTCGAGCAGGGCACGTCCACACTTGGAGCTGAAGAATAGCAACCGGGCATTGTGGCGGATGTCCGGTGAGATCTCGCAGGTGTACTTCTGAAAGAGGATGAAGACAGTTATCTTTGTGTGCCGGATGCACCCTGTGATGCAGCTGAGGTAGGTGACTGTCTTCTGGTCCATTGCAGGGTCATCGATAACTAGAATACGTGTTTCTGTCAGTCAGGCTGCCAACAGCTTCTCCAACAGTGCTTGCAGGTTCTGCGTCTTGATGATTGGGCCATTGTACCATTGATCATTACTGTCGACCGCCTCAGCGACGAAGTCAGACACCAGAAGGATGTATTGAGAGTGTAAATGTTCGGCCAGGAGAGTCCGCAGCAAGATGTCTTTCCCGTGTCCTGATGGGGAAATGATCAGCACTACCTGGCCAGCATCGGCTGGCCTACTGTCGAATGGTACAGACATGCGTGCGGAGGATGGTTAGCACTTGGTCAGTGGTAGCCTCGTCTATAACTGGGAGACTAAATGGCAGTACTTCCTGCACCAGCTCTTTCGCCTGCAAAGCAGGGAATCCTGCACCTCCACCGGGTATGAAGGATGCGATGGAGGCGTCAAGCATGAAATCCCTTAAAATACTTAAATAGAGCCTCTTACGGTATTCTCACCCATATGGGCCGATTAGCCGTGGCGGGTGGGGGGCGGAGGCTGGGGGTGGGGGCAGCAACAGCACCCAATCCAGTCAAATTAGTTTCAAAATGTTCAACAGCTTAAACACATCTCCTGTATGGTTGCCTTGAAAATGGGATATGGCGAACTCATCCGTGAACGGGTTAGCAGTTTGAATAATCTTTAACTGTGCCGCTGCTGCAAGCCACCGGACAATAATTTCAATGAGCAAAAACTCTTGACCTGCTGAATATTTTGAAAACGAGCTGACTGAAAGTTATTGGGCTTACCCACCAACAACTTTCAATCCAATTTAATTAAAACAATTTAGCAACTCCAGAGATATAACCCCTGGAATAATCGTCTGCTAAACTCAGCAGTCAGGCGGTTAAATATCATCGTTGTCTTTCTATTCCAGCTATTGCAGTTAGAGATTGGTGTGATCTTCCGGATGAGCTTCCTGGAGGACGTGTCTTTCCAGGCAGATACTGTTCAGTAAATCGCTGTGAAATCGGATCGGTCATGCGGTATACATGTGACCAGAGGCTGCACATTGTAGGTCTTTCAAATATCACATGTCTCTCTACCGGTCATTGGAGTGCCAAACCTCCAAAATGTGAACGTAAGTTAGGGAGCTGATAGTTTATAGAGGGATCCGATCTGTCAACCAATTCTGAAGTCGTAATCAGATATGGCGAATGTTAGCTGACGCCACAATAAAGATGGCATCGAAAATTCCATCACTATGGTGAGCGAATTGTATGCCTGATGAAATTACATGGTCATCAAGTACCCGCAGTCAAATTAGTTTCAAACTATTCAACAGCTTACCTGTATGGCGAGGATAATGATTGATGATGATGATGATTGATGATGATGATGATGATGATGATGATGAGGATGATGATTATGATGATGATGACGATGATGATTATGATGATTGGTGCAGATGATGAAGATTGATGATGATTGATGATGATGATGATCGGTGATGTTGATTATGATGATGATGATGATAGTGGTGGTGGTGGTGGTGGTGGTGGTGGTGGTGGTGGTGATGGTGGTGGTGATGAGGATGATGATGATGATGATGATAATGATGATGATAATGATGATGATGATGATGATGATTGGTGATGTTGATGATGATGATGATGATGATGGCGGTGGTGGGTATATGATTAAACGCACTGGCTCAGGATCTCCCAAGTTTGGGAGATGTTTTTTATTTATTTTATTGTCTGAGATTTGTTATGTTTGTTTGATAGAGGCGGTATGGCCTATAAAATATGAATAATATATATCATTCATTCTGAAGGTTTTTGAAGAGTTAATTTCGAATTAACCAAGATGTCACGTAGATTGGAGTTTTTCTTAAAGGCTATCACTGGACGCAAATTGAGAGGTTTTTTCATTTTATCCTGCAATTTATGATATTCATCTTTCAAAATTTCAGAAATTTCAACATTTTTTCGATTGTATGTTAAACTGAATGGAATTATTTCACGTTGATCAGCAAGACCAGGGTCCACGTTTATGCCACTCGGCCATTTTGTTTTCAGTTGCTTAATCCAAAATGATTCTCGAAGTTTTCTTTGTTTATCAGTTTCTTCGGCCGTAGCAGAAAGAGACAGATGCTCAATAGGCATAATTTCAAAGTGTCTATCGACAGAATGAGCAGGAAGATTGAAATGTTGAGCTACGTTGGTGTCCTCGTCGTGTCTAATATCGCAAAGGTGTCTAGTTGCTCGCCATCTTAAAGGGCATTTTGTTTCACCGACATACTGCTTTTGGCATAATTTGCAAGATATTAAATAGATAACATTTTTAGAATCGCAATCTAAATTAGACTGAAGTTGGAATTTGCTTTTGTTCTGATAACTGACAAATGTTTTCTGATTAGGTAGATAGAGGTCTAATTTACACCTCTTCTTTCCACATTTTTGAGATTGTTCTACGCCTATAATCGGACGATTGTGACGAATTTTGGTAGGCTTTTGATCGGCAGCCTTATCAGTAATAGTTTCCAAATCATGTAAAGTTTCGGATTTTATTTTGCGCAAAAATCGTGTTGAATATCCCCTCGGTTTGAGGGTTTTAAATAAGGTGGAACACGCAGATTCAAAATTCTTTCTATCACTAGAATTTCGGTGAAATCGGATAATCTGTGATTTGACAATACCTTTAAAAGTATGAGGTGGATGGAAAGATTTCTTATGCAGTAGTTGATGGGAATCGGTGGGCTTAAAGAATACTTTGTAATCAAGAAGCCCACCCGTGTTATAATTTACACCTTTGTAGAGAGTAACGTCCAAAAAGTCTACGGACGACTGGTCGATGTTGGCTTTAAGTTTGATGTTAGGGTCGTGATTGTTCAAAATAGTGAAAAATTCATCAAACTCTTCCCTCGAATGATTCCAGATCATAAAAATATCATCGAGGTAACGGCGGTAAAATAAGGGCTGCTTAGGACATTTGTTAAGCGCATCTTCTTCCCACTCAGCTACATAGATGTTGGCAAAACTAGGACTAAAACGTTTACCCATAGCGCATCCACAGATTTGTTGGTAGATCTCGCCAGCGAATTCGAAATCATTGCCTTTTAAACTCAGCTCCAGGAGAGCTAATATTTCGCTAGTGGGCCTATTGTTATCAGGATATTTATCGAATGCTCTGCGAACAGAAGACAAACCCCTCTCGATGTCAATGTTTGTGTACATAGCATCGATGTCGAGGGTTATCAAGAGAGAGTTTGGAGGAACAGAAATTTTGGAGACCTCGGATAGGAAATCCTCAGTGTTGTTCAAAAAGCTGAAATGTCTATTCGCAATTGGTTGTAGGTGGTAATCAATAATTTCACTAATTCGATAAGATTCAGAGCCGCAATCAGAGATAATAGGTCGATCCGGTGGT
>CM067360.1:44621331-44678831 GCA_034401795.1 Chaetoderma sp. LZ-2023a | reverse complement strand
CCACAAATCTCCCATGAGTTATACTTAGTTATATATAGTGCTTATTATTTCCGCCTCTTGGCCACAAAGTCCTGAACGAGCCCTTACTTAGTTATAGTATTATATTTCAGTTTCTCAAATTACTTCCGCTTCTTGACTCCACATGAGCTATAGCTAATTGTATTATTTTTACACATAATATTGTACTGCAATCTCTGCAGCAGTCATATGCCATACAAACTAGCTAAACAAACAATGACACTCCTAAAATACTACCTATCAAATAGAATCTCCTTATCTCCGCCTTGTCATACACGCAGATTTAAAGATCGTATATTAGTTCTAATATATTCTCAGTTATGCTAGACATTTTCCGGGGAAGTTTTTGAGAGCAGATCTCTCCGTTACATGATGACCTATTTTTATTGCATAGATTACTGGGCAGTTACCCTCGTCCGCTCTTCGCTATTCTCCTGAATATTACATTTTCTGTTCCACATTGAAGTTAGTACGTTCATGCGGTAGTTGTTAACCTCTTTGAGAGATGCTCAGGCTAACGAAAGAATTAGTTCTCCTATGGTGGGCACATTACAGCTGTGCTTCTTCTTCTTCTTTTCGATCGCTGATTATACCGCCAGTCCTGTAAGTGACTATCGACATGATCATCAGCTGTGCTACATGGCACTTATTACATGACACTTTCATATTAGGAAATAGCTGCCACATAAACTGTACTTATGTTATATGTCTTCTTCCCCTATGGATAACAGTTTAGCATCAAACATAAAACTCTGATATTCTCTGGCAAACAGTTAGATCCGAAGTAGTAGGGGAATTGTGTCCGCTACCGTCACGTACTAGTAATCTAGATATATTGAGACTTTCAACTCCCAGATTGCAGAATAATTGTCGTTTCCCCACTGCTACTACAAGACGTCTGGACTTCCTCAATGTGCATATGGCTACTCCATAAAACACATATCTTTGCATTACAGAGTGCTTCTAGTTGTGCTGTCCATTGTTTGTGGTTCCAAGCTTATTGCTCTTTCTCTGCTCATCGGATTCGGGTCCGCCATGGAGGTTCATATCCGCTTTTGTATTTACGTTTACGAGCATCAGAGAAGACAACAAGTACACCAACACGCATACAACTCGATGGAAGAGTTCAGATGGAAGTTGGCTGGATGGGCATCTGCAGTCTAAAAGGGGTGTACGCAATTTGCTTCTGTGGACGTCTGAACATACAGTATAACCCACATCATTCGAAGAAGATATGGGGTTATTAACAACCCGCTAACATTTTGCTAGAAATTCGACACAGATTTTTCACTTTGGGGTTAACAGTATATTAAACTGATATGGCTAGAATAAATATCTGCCAAATACTGAACACACAAAGTCTCTGATACAAACCTCCGTGGTGCACTGTTACAAAAAATCCGTATTTTCAGCGGACATATTCTGTTTTATTAACGGAAATTGTCCGTACCACTATATAGCGAGCGTATTACATTTGAACTATTCGTTTATCTACTCGAATCATCTTGCTACCCTTCAACATGTTGAATAATCTGATGAAGGTACGTTAATAATTAAACGAGCTATGCATAAAAATACTTAAATTATGTAGTGTGCACCTTGTTGGCTGTTTAGTATTAACCATTTTGGCACAAACGTACATATTGCCGTTTTCACGTTAGTACGTATCGCATCAGGCAACGCCGTTCAACTGCTGCGTGACCGTCGCTGATTCTTAAACATTCAATTACCCCGCTATATACTTAGCACGATATTACAGTACGCATTAACCGAGGGAGAGAATCGTTTCTTTTAGTTCCATGTGCATCTGAGTGTCAGCCATTGCATTGTACTTCGGGTGGGACGACAATGTCGCTGGGAGGGGCCAAACCTGGATTGAGAAGGAGGAGGGGCTGTGAGGGCAATCTCCGACAATGCTGATTGTATATGGATGGATGGATGGATGGATGGGTGGATGTATGGAGGGATGGATGTATGGGTGGGTGGGCGGGTTGGTAGGTGGGCGGGTGGGTGGGTGGGTGAGTTTTTGGGTGAGTGGGTGGGTGTGGGTGGGTGGGGTGGATGGGTGGGTGTGTGTGGGTGGGTGGGTGTGTGGGTGGGCGGGTGGGTGGGTGGTGGATGGATGGATGGCTGAGTGCAATCTCGGCCAACGCTGATTCTATATAGATGGATGGATGGATGGATGGATGGACGGTCGGACGGACGGACGGAGCGACGGACGGGTGGGTGGGCGGACGGATGGGCGGGCGGATGGACGGGCGGGCGGGCGGGCGGGCGAGCGGACCGAGAGGGAGGGAGGGAGGGGGAGGAAGGGAGGGAGGGGGAGGGAGGGAGGGAGGGAAATAGATGGTTGGATGGACGGACGGACGGACGGACGAACGGACGGACGGACGGACGGATGGATGGATGGATGGATGGAGGAAGAGGGAGGGGGGGGGGGGCCAGGAAGGAAGGGATGGAGGCAGGAAGAGAGGGAGGGGGGAGGGGAGGGAGGGAGGAAGGGGGAGGGATGGATGGATGGATGGCTGGATGGCTGGATGGCTGGATGGATAGATAGATAGATAGATAGATAGATAGATAGATAGATAGATAGATAGACGCACTGGGAGTGAATGCGCACTCGGGCCCACAGGAAAGAAATTGCTCCGTCGACCCATTGCACAATCGACAGTTTATAGTGGGCGGGTTGGTAGGTGGGTGGGTGGGTGAGTTTTTGGGTGGGTGGGATGGATGGGTGTGCGTGTGGGTGGGTGGCTGGGTGGGTGGGTGGATGGATGGATGGATTGATGGATGGATGGATGGATGGACGGACGGACGGATGGATGGATGGATGGATGGATGGATGGATGGGTGAGTGCAATCTCGGCCAACGCTGATTGTATATGGATGGATGAATGGACGGTCGGACGGACAGACGGACCGACGGGCAGGTGGGCTGGCGGACGGATGGGCGGGCGGACGGACGGGCGGACGGACGGACGGGCGGGCGGGCGGGCGGGCGGGCGGGCGGGCGGGCGGGCGGGCGGGCGGGCGGGCGGGCGGAGAGGTAGGGAGGGATGAAGAGGGAGGGGGGAGGGAGGGAAGTAGATAGATGGATGGATGGACCGCTAGCCGGACGGACGTGCGTGCGTGCGTGCGTGCGTGAGTGCGTGAGTGCGTGCGTGCGTGCGTGCGTGCGTGCGTGCGTGCGTGCGTGCGTGCGTGCGTGCGTGCGTTCGTTCGTTCGTTCGTTCGTCCGTTTGTTCGTATGTGTGTATGTGTGTGGGTGTGTGCTCGTACATCCGTATGTGTGTGCATCTATACTTGCGTGGGTGTATGTGTGCGTGTGTGTATGTGGGTGTGGGTGCATTAATTCGTGAGTACATTAGTGCGTGGGTGTGTGCGTGCATGCATTCGTGCGTCCGTTCGTGCATGCGTTCATGCAATCATTATTGCGTGCATTCGTGCATGTATTACTGTGTGCATGTATTATTGCATGCATTCGTGCATTCGTTCAGATATGTCCGTGCGTGCGTGCGTGCGTGTGTGCATTCGTGTGTGTGCATCCGTGTGTGTGTGTGTGTGATTTCTCTATAATGTAGGATCAATCCCAGCCTTTGCCTGTTAAAGCGACCTACTGATAAGTTCACTTTACCCCAACTAATCTCAAGGGGGGACCACTCTAAGTAAATCTAAACTTCGTCTCGATAGGACAAATTTACGTAAAGAAATTTTTAACTAAATTCCCGTGCCAATGCGTTTTTTTCAATGTAAAGACGGACGGACGGACGGACGGACGGACGGAGGGAGGGAGGGAGGGGTGGGGGTGGATGGATGGATGGATGGAGGAGGGAGGGAGGGAGGGAGGCAGGAAGGAAGGGATTGGGGCAGGAAGAGAGGGAGGGTGGAGGGAGGGAGGGAGGGAGGGAGGTGGAGGGAGGGATGGAGGGAGTGGGGATGGGGGAGGGGGTGAGGGAGTGAGGGAGGGAGGGAGGGAGGGAGGGAGGGAGGGAGGGAGGGAGGGAGGGAGGGAGGGAGGGAGGGAGGGAGGGATGGATGGATGGAAGGATGGATGGATGGATGGATGGATAGATAGATAGATAGATAGATAGATAGATAGATAGATAGATAAATAGATAGATAGATAGATAGATAGATAGATAGATAGATAGATAGATAGATAGATAGACGCACTGGCAGTGAATGCGCACTCGGGCCCACAGGAAAGAAATTGCTCCATCGACCCATTGCACAATCGACAATGTGTATAGCCAGCCCCATCGATCGTCCTAGATCTCCCACGAGACAATTGCGAGTGCTAGACACGTCGACCTCAGAGGAGGATGTGGCGAAGCGCTACACTATCGTTCAACGACGCTACTGACGCTGCATATTACTTACCGTTATTTTTTTTAAATAGTGGGTTCTGTCTCGCATTGACATCTGGCCTACAACGCCACCGCTTGTGATCAGCTAGTTTTAGTATGATAATTGTTAGCTTCTAATTGGGGTGCATTGACACTTGATTCACTCTACCATAGCCGACATAACATTAACCTCTTTTGTGTCAACTTAACCCTTTACTGGTCAAGTTGGTCAAAAACGACCTCAACAGTGGTCTTGAGAAATGTCCATTTGCAGGCTAAGAGAATATTTTTTGAAAATAACCGAGCCAGTCATTCCAGTAGTAGATTTTCATACATACTCTTCTTGGTTTGTAATTGGACACTGGCTAGGCAGAAATTTAAATTTTCTTGACAATTCCACATTTGATGAATGTTCATTTGAAGGATAACCGAAATCTATTTTTTGTAAATTTTCGTTATAAATTTACACAAATACTCTTTTTGGCAGCAAAAATCCAAATTTCCTTGAAAAGTATTGGCAAATTGGCAAATTAAATGGTTAATTGAAATAAATTGTATTTTGAGCGCTTTGAGACGCTGTTGACACAAAGCACGTCTGATGAAGAAGATATATGTACGAAAGTTTATCCAAAGATAAAATCAGTACGATCATTAGGTTTAATTATATTACCTGGGTTTAGCAACATTCGCTTCAGAGAAAAGGATTGTTGCAATCAGAGTACAATACATGAACGTATCACTGGATGAACAGTGCTTTGAGGCATTAGGCAATCAACACATACACATAGAATAGTCATTCAACATGGGGATGAATGATTTAAGCTCCCAGCTTGTCATGATCTCATTACCATAAGGCTGAAGCTAAGCAATAAAACATCACAATATTTCCTGATCAACAACACCGGATAAAACATATTTCACTATACGATGTGAGCTGTTGACGTATTAATATCTTGCAAAGCCGCAATGTCGGCAAAATACACTCCCATGGCATCAATAAAATCGGATTACTCATTTCCTGTTAAACGCATACGGGATTGACTTACTTCTCATATTTCACGAAAGAAAAGAGACGCAACATTGTGAAAAACATCCGACTGGAATCTGTCTGATAATTAACATAGATTTTTCTAGTCAAAATATTCCTATTCGGGCAGACACATATTTATGGTGATGACTTTATTTTTTGAAAACATTGTCATTTCTGTAAGACCTTCAAACATGTTATTAGTTATCTAATTGCATCGGTTGTGGCGTGCGCGCCTATGTGTGAGTGCAAGCGTGCCCATGTATACGTGCGCGCGTACTCACGCATGGTCGTCGCATTGTCAATGCGCGTGTGCGTGCGCGTGTGTATGTTCATACGTGTGTGCGTGTACTACCCGGAACGCTCTACCATATAACAATGGAATGGACTGTAGTTATTCTAGCATACCCACAAAGCTAGAGTGTGGTATACGCTTGTATGCATTTGGCAAATTTCAATTAATGCCACAGGTCTCCTACATTAGAACCAAATGTGCAGGCTCTTGCTGCATCCTGGAAAAGTAATATATAGAGGTTACATTCACTGTAATGATGGGAGATAAAGTATTGTCAAACAGTTAAAGCCATCGCAAGCCGATAGAACCAATGGATTAGGCTAAGAGCAATGCCCCGAATTCTCCTGTTAAAACCCACTCAGCTATCTTGTATCAAGTTGTGACGTCAAAATTCCCTTTATATACCGGACTAGCCATATAACACATTTTAGTCGAGCCTTTGCGACGTGCTAGGCTAATTATTCATAGAACAAACTGACTGACAATTATTGCTGTCTATAGCAGCAACAACTTTCCGGCAAATTGTTCACAAAATAAGCTAGCAGAAAAGACAGGTGACATCGGCTAAAAGATTGATAATAATTTGACTGGAAATCGTTTCTGCAACAACTTCCAATCAAATTGTTTTCGAAATAGTCAGCAATGTAGTAACACTTGCTGATGATATTTTGAACAATTTGATTGATAATTGTTGCTGACATGGTTCTAAAAAATAACAAGGATAGGCCTATTTCATATACGTTTCCGAGGTCCAATGTGACATGTATTTCAAATGACTGGTAGATTCGCCCTGCACATGCACGATCTGACATGCAGTGATTAGCAATAGCATGATTACCAAGTGATTGACAATGACATGGACACAACTACAGCAGTTGCTAACGCATTACACACTTTCTTTCAATTCAATGACGTATATGACAAAACGCTAATTAATTTCAGCTACATTGTCTAATCATACTGAAAGCCGGAACATAAATATTTTGAGAACAATTTGACAAAGTTGTTGCTGCCTTTATCATCACCGACTGCCAATCAAATTATCCCACATATCTTTAGTAAGTGTTACTACGTTGATGACTACTTTGGGAACAATTTGACAGAAAGTTGATGCACAACGATTTTCAGTCAAATTGTTATCAAAACATTAGCTGGAGACATTTGTATTGCCTGCTAGATTATTTTGAGAACATTTTGCCAGAATGCTGTTGCTGCTATAGTCAGCAACAATTGACAGTCATCTTGTGCCGTTAATAATTAGCCTGGCGCGCTGCGAACTATCGACTCGACGGACATGGATGACCAAAATGAATTACCTGGCAAAGGAAATGTTGACGTCACAACTCGATACAAGATTGCAGAGCGGCTCTTAGCTGGAGAACTCTGAGCATTTTCCTTATCCTAATCTGGTTGTCTTATCGGTTTACTATAGATTTAATAAGACATAGTAGGCCTATTATTGTGTTTATTGCCTTTTTCGTCTATTATCAAATTCAGTAAAACCTGTTATAAGGGGTCGTCGTGCGTATCAGCAATAACTTCGTCCAACAGACATGGGATCACTTAGCACAAACCATTCACCGTTGGAAATGCATGTATGTGTCACAAGCTGGTGGTTCCATAAGGTAGTCTTAAAGACCCACTATCTTTTAGTCTGAGAATACTGGTAATATCTCAGGCAAACTTTGCTGTAGCTTCTTCTTGGAGGATTGAGTGTGAAAGTAATATATAAGAAATCCTTTGATTTATCTCACTTTTTTTAACAACCATGATAATTACGTGTCATTTGACGTGTTGGCTTACACTGACAACGATCACGATCAGAAAATAATCGATAGCCTAATAATACGTCGCATATCCATTGTACAAGTGTTCCCCGGCACAACACGGAATATGGAAAGATGTCAGTGCATGCAATTATGTTTGTGACAACGCAATCTCGGACTTTGACATCTAAATCGAAAGTCATTCCCAGTGGCTTGTTTGCCTATGAGAATTACCTTTTCCAAGATCAATTCCAGTTTTTGTTATATATTTTATGACTGTATATGTCAGGGGAAATTAAGCAGGTTCTGGTATTCTGTGACTGAGACTGCTAATCCTGGCGCGTGAATCTCACAGCGTGCCATTTCACCGGTCATGCTAATTACGACGTGTACTGCTTTATTACTGACACATCAAAGAGTGATGTGTACCTAGAAAATAATTAACTTATTGATCAGTAACAAGCAAGAAGTTGTCTTTGAAGATGTTACATAGACATATAGAGTCTGTTATAGGTAAGTATTATCATCGGGCGGATGCGCTATGATCAATACACTACTACTACTACTACTACTACTACTACTACTACTACTACTACTACTACTACTACTACTACTACTTCTACTACTACTACTACTACTACTACTACTACTTTTTTTATTTTTTTTTTATTGATAACACGATCAATGGATCGTGCGGAAAACCTTTCATATCCAAAAATATACAAAAGACTGACGTACAAATCATACAACATACAAGCATACAAACAGTAAATAAACGGCAAGTGAAAAGGAAAAACCTTTCAAAAATTCATCTGTCTTTCAGTATAATAAAATACTTCAAAATCCCTGTTCAATAAATATACATATTTAACTCTTTGAACTTCAAGGGACAAACACGAAAGAAATCATTTTTATTTTAATAAATATAAGTAGGCCCTATTCTGTTGAATATTTTGAAACACAACTGACTGGGAGTCGTTCCTGTATATGGCAGCAACGGGTTCCAGTCCAAACAATTTCAAAACATCCAACAACTTACACGTACGATTGTCCGGAACGTGATATTCGTGGAAGTCTGGGTTCAAAGGATTAAATGTTAATTAACATTAAAAATCTAATTACATATTTATCAGTCTTTTCGTCCTAATAGTATTTTTGAAATATCTGTTCTGTCACAGTAAGTATATACTAATAAAATAAATGCCATACGTTTATTATTTTGATCAAATTAAACATCTAGTATGCTCTATTCTGAATAGGCCCGGGTAATCTTTTATATAGCCAACAAAGCGCGAGCATTTAAACGCAAACACTTTGTCAGCAGCGCGGCGCGCAATAGTAATATCTCCGCGGCATTTAAATATTTCTCTTTACCTTTTGAGAGAGATTCTAAAATTATCCGGGATTGTACATTGTTAAACAATGACAAAACTCGCTGCTATTTTATAACGATCTTAGCTACAATGATAAGGCGGTTCCAAAATATAATACTGGATCGTTTGTAATTCATAAACATAGGATGATTTTAGGCCAGAATTTTACAGTGCATTTTGCTCTGTCCAAAACAAATAACAGACGACTGATAATTTTAAAACCGAATGACTGGAAGCGGCAGTTACATCAGGCTGCAACAGCCTCCATTCAAACGATTTCCTACCAAATGGTAAATCTACATTAAAAATGTATTCTTAAAAATATACTTCCATAATCAACATTAAATTAAACACAAATTGGCAAGGGTGTAATATAAGTGTTAAAATAGTTACGTATTCGGCACATTAAATGAAAGGTTAAATAATCATGGCGGTGTTTTGATGGACAGATTGTCATTTTCAAATGATATTAATCTACCTCTGCACCATATTCTTTTAAACGTTTTTCGATTTTGTTTTTTAATATACTTATGGCATTCGCCTCTAACACAATGTGACAATAACGCATAAAATATCCCATTTAAACATTTTAAATGATCGTGTGTGAGAGTAGCATTTGCATCATGCACTACGGAGCGGCGATGTTTCCAAATGCTCCAAATTCCAATGCTTAAGCAGACTAACACAATACCTTTATTATTTATTTGTAGTGACTCATTTGCAAGGTCATGAAATAAAATATTGTGTGGTGTTATATCCGATGTAGGAACACCGAGATCTGATAAAATCCTACTTACATATACCCAGAACTGAGCTACAACATGGCATTCAATGAATAGATGTACCAATGTTTCCTCAGAGCTTACACAGAAAACGCACTTATTATCATCTTCAGCACACAGTTTTGCTTTTGTCATGAGATGTTTAACCCAAAGTTTTCTGTGTATTAGTCTCCAAACTATATCTCTTGCCTGATTGGGAATATTCGGTAAATGTATGTTTTTCCATATTATCTCCCAGTTCGGAATATTATAACCATGCTGCTCCCATGCATAAATAGCTCTTGGAGGTATAGCATGTAGTTCCCTAAGGAGCTTATACCAGCTGCTTACTGCCATTCTGCAGGAAAATTCCTTATCATTACTGATGAATTTTAGTTCAGCTTCTTCATCAGTAAGATCGACACTGTATAGAGAGAACCAAGCTTTCGGTATAGCTTCTTGTATGCGAGCTAACAGACGCGTAGCATCTATTGGTCGAAGAGAAGTAACGTGGCAAATCTCAGCCAATGATTTCCATTCCCTCCGAATAGGGTCAACAATGTCACATACATATTTAATGCCTTTCCCTGCCATTGATGGATAGTACATGGCTTTGCCTTGATGAGTGATGTGATTATTGCCCCATAGCTCCAATTGTAAAACATTTTCCCAGTATAGTGGTACATCCTCAACTTTAATAAACGCATCAAAACCAGTTTTAAGCTCGAGAAAATGTGGAGGAACTCGCGTGTAATACGGGGGAGGATTTTTGGCACAAAAAAAAGCTTTTGGTTGAGAAAGGCTTTATGAAGCTTTCTATTAACGACCTTGATACATTTGCCCACTGAATATCAGAATGAAGCAATGCATTTAAAAATTGGAAACGCAATGACATGCTCTTCATTCTAACATCTACAAGATTAAGCCCGCCATGAATTAAATCATTCATGCAAACATCCTGTGATACAAGACATGCCTTACCTTCCCATAAAAATTCTCGGACCATTCTATTTATTTCACATTCGACATATTTGGGCATATATATAACAGAGGCTGTATACCATAACTTTGAAAGTATTAAGGTATTTATAACCAAGGTTCTGCCGAAAATAGTTAAATGCCGATGCTTCCACGCATTACAGGTTTTCTTCATTTTAGCTATTCTCTCTTCCCAGTTAAGGTTCTCTTCACCCTCTCTACTGAAGTGAATACCTAGAATTTTAATTGATTCATTTGTCCATCGGATGTCCAGTGGCTTATCACACCTACTCTTCCACTGACCCAGAAATAATCCAACTGATTTAGCTTTGTTTATCTTCAGGCCAGAGGCCATGTGAAAATCCAATAAAATCGTGTCAAGCCTTTTAAAATCAGCATTGGTGCCCGCAAAGACAGTTGTGTCATCGGAATATTGAGACACCTTTATGGGCCGATTTACACCATGAATATCTATACCATGAAAAAGTGGGTCCTCCCTGAGGGTTGCTCCTAATGCCTCCATTACTATGACGAATAACACGGGAGACAATGAACACCCTTGACGCACACCACGCTCTAAAATAATGGGCTGACTTTTAAAATTGTTTACGAGGTATTTGCTGCTAATATTGCCATAGAGAATTCGGATCCATTTTATGAAATTTGGTCCCAAACCAATGTGACTGAGTGATTTAAACATAAACTCCCATTCTAATCGATCAAACGCCTTTTCGATGTCTAAACCCATAATGGCTCCTGGGGCATTACCTTTCTCAACCAAATGTATAATGTCTCTAATTAAAAATGTATTGGTCAAGATAGAGCGGCCTGGAATAGAGCAAGTTTGATCGGTATGGATAACTTCATCCAGAACACTAGCAAGTTTTTTAGCAAGCGCTTTCGAAATAATCTTATAATCGACACAGAGGAGCGAGATGGGTCTGTAATTTTCTAGGCTCTGTCGATTCCCTTTCTTGAATATAAGTTGAACATATGCTTGCGACATGCTTGCGACATGGTAGAAGGGAGTCTACCATGTGAGAAAATTTCATTTATTACTTGAATAAATTCTGGCCCAATGAGATGCCAAAATGTCTGGTAGAATTCCACACTAAGTCCATCACCTCCTGGAGCTTTGCCACCCCTCATATGTTTTAGAGAAGTGGTCAGATCAGCTAGTGTTAATGGGAGCTCACAGAATTCCGTGCTGGATTTTGAGAATGCATTTTTGACATTGGCTAGCATCTCAGATGACTTTATATCATTACTATTATCAGATTTATATAACATCTGATAAAATGTTTCTACCGTTTCCATAATTTCCTTTTGCGTAGAGCAATTTTGGTTGTTGTTGTTGTTGCCGTTGTTGCCGCCGTCGTTGTTGCCGTTGTCGTTGTTATTTAAACTCTTAATTAATTTCTCAACTCCTCTAGATTTTTCGAGCCCATAAAAGTATTTCGTTGGTTTCTCTCCTTCGATATACATTTGTGATCTGCTCCTTGTTATTGCACCTTCAGCCCTATATCTATCTATTTGCGTAAGCTTTGATTTTATATCGCTTAGCCGTTCACTATGCTGACTATCACCATTCACAACCTTCCTACTTAGGAGAAACAGAGAACGCTCAAGTGCTTTCTTCTCCTTGCGCATCATTCGCGCTTTCCCAATGGCATATTGTTTTGAAATATGTGCAAATCCAACTTTTACATCTTCCCACCATGTTATTAAATTGTCATGGGAATTTTTGTTTCGAAGCTTATGTTGCCAAAAACTTTTAACACAAGTTTGATATTTAGGTTCATTTAGCAGCGAATTATTAATTTTCCAAAATCCAGGGCCGCGTTTAACCCAGTCGGCATTATCCAGCGTGATGTAAAACATGTCATGGTCAGAGAACGCAATGGGATACATACCAGCAGTTACCAGATTTCCTTTCAATATTCTTTGAATATAAATTCGATCTATTCTAGAGGCGAGTTGGCCGTTATTTGAATGCCATGTGAAATCACAACCCTCTGGATTTAATATTCGATAACTATCCAGTAAATGTTCTGCATCACATATAGCTTTAAGTCTGCGATGCGATGTGTCACCATAGCTAGAAAGTGTCCCATCCATAACACAGTTAAAATCACCACCCAGGATAATATTGTCAGCATTATCATTAAGAATGGGTGATATACTGGACAAGAATGTACATCTTTCAGAATGCAACTCCGGTGCATAGACTGAAACTAAAGTGTAATTTGACCCTTCTATGTCGATTACAACTTTAACCCACCGCCCATTGTTATCAGATGAAGAAGAAATGATATTTATCCAGCTGAGGCATTTTGGGAGAAACAAAATTGCAACACCTGCACTCGGTTCATTGGCAACAGAGTAATAGAGTTCTCCATTCGTCAAACACCTGAACCTTTCAATAACCTCTATATCTTGTAATTTTGTCTCCTGCAGCATAATAATGTCAACTTTTCTTGCCTTTAATTCATCTAATAGTACATGTTGTTTTATTTCGTCATTTAAACCTCTGCAATTTAATGTGCAAATTAACATTAAAAATATTTTAAAACATAAATTTAAAACTGACATATTTTAATTTGATTTGTTTTTCTTACTCAAGTTCTTTTTCGCCCATTTACCAATCTTTTCATTGAATTCTGAGGTGTTTAATTCAATTACTGTCAGATGCTGATATTTTGATACATCAGAATCATTGCGTAACTGACGATAGGGCACACCCTTCTTTGTTATGTAAGGGATCAATACCTGCCCTGTTTCTGAGCGGTACATAACCATTTCCGCATTTTGAGAACTCTGTGTACTGACAGATATATCCGAATCAGCAACAGATACGCTATCATCATAATCATATGACATATCATGAACATGGTCTTCTTCAACATCAGAATCTGAACTTGAGTCATCTTTTTGTCGCTTAAGACTACTTTCTGTCTTGCGAGGAATGCTGGAACTGGTGCTTGTTAATTCTTTGCTGGCTCCAACAGCAATATCTGTTTTACCTTCCACACCTTTCAAGGTAACAGTCAGAGAGGCCTGATCTAGTATTGAATTATCAGCTCTTTCAGTGGACTGTGATCTGAATCTTGTTTGGCCTAGTTGTAGACTTTCTGACTCGGATGTTAAACTAACATCCTTAGCCATTGGTACAGGAGTTTGTGTCACGTTCTCGCTCAATACCTCAATAGAATCTGCCATGTCTACTACCACAGGATTAGCTGGTTTATGAACATCAGCTGCAGTAGCCGTTTTGTAAACGGCAGCTACAGCAGCCGGTTCAGGCTCCTGGTGATTCTTTGGTTCTGAAGCACTTCGAGTTTGATTCTTTGTTGCTTCCTTACATCGCCATTTATAGTGATCAGTTGACCCACAAATTAAGCATTTGTCCTTATGCGGACATGCGTTAGCTAGGTGGTCGGTACTGGTACAAATGCGACATGTCTTGATCTGGCTCCTGTACCATAACGGCAGAAAAAACGTATTGTCAATTGAGAACGTACTTGGAAGAGGTTTTGAAATATCCTTCATCCACACTCGTCTAACTCCATTTTCTAGAGATCTGTCAAATTGGTACGTCTCATTCTCTATTGAAACTACTAGACCATACTTGGCCAGTTCTGCGCTAATTCGTTCATTAGGTATTTCTAATGGCGCCTTCACTTTAATTAGCAGTTTATCTGAATCTATTTCCTGTACCTTACAGACTTCTCCATTGACAATCAGTCCATCCTCAAATAATTTGTCTTTAATTCCCTCATTGCATACCGTAACATGCCACACTGACTCGCTTATATTAATCAGGCCCTTTAACACCTTGGGACCTGAACCAACAACCTCTTTCAGGCCATGATAAAGGTCAATGGCCCCCACACTCCACCCGCCAGTCGTCACCCTAAGGCTCAATTCCTGTTTATATTTGCTAGACATGCTTTAACGCATAGGGCGATAATATATGCGGCGCTCTAGCTCAACAGTAAGCCGAGAATGTAGCGACTCTCTCTACAACTGAAAATCCAGCACGGACAGCCAGAATATAAAGTCAGCCAACAATAAAAGCGCTAATATAACGGACCGTGAAATGGGAAAAATCCCAACAACAATAGGACAGAAAAAGCGATACACAACAAGGAGGCCGGCTGAAATGGCCAAGCAGTGATAAATAAATTACTGCAGCCTGAAAACTTTCGTCGCAAAAAACGACCTCCCACCACAAAACTTGCAAAATTAAATATAACTAAACTAACGTATATACACTTATACAACAACAGGACAAAAAATAAGCATGGGTGAGTAGTAGAAACCGTCTAAAATCGACGTAATTAGCAGAGCCAAAAGACAGCATGTGCTATGATTGCTACTACTACTACTACTACTACTACTACTACTACTACTACTACTACTACTACTACTACTACTACTACTACTACTACTACTACTACTACTACTGCCTCTACTACTACTACTACTACTACTACTACTACTACTACTACTACTACTACTACTACCACTACTACTACTACTACTACTACTACTACTACTACTACTACTTCTACTACTACTACTACTACTACTACTACTACTACTACTACTACTACTACTTCTACTACTACTACTACTACTACTACTACTACTACTACTACTACTACTACTACTACTACTACTACTACTACTACTACTACTACTACTACCACTACTACTACTGCTACTACTGCTACTACTACTCCTACTACTACTACTACTACTACTACTACTACTACTACTACTACTACTACTACTACTACTACTACTACTACTACTACTACTACTACTACTACTACTACTACTACTACTACTACTACTACTACTACTACTACTACTACTACTACTACTACTACTACTACTACTACTACTACTACTACTACTACTACTACTACTACTACTACTACTACTACTACTACTACTACTACTACTACCACTACCACTACCACTACGACTACGACTACTACTACTACTTTTTTTTTTTTTTTTTTTGAAAAACCGACGCTGACGCAGTCGGACAAACTTCACGGAGGAACTCCTTTAAAAAGGCTTGCAAACCCCCAGAAAAAAACCTGGTGAACTAGTAATCTTGATTAATATTACACCAAAACAATGATAAATAATGAGAATTAATACAATCTATAAATACATATGGCTTAAAAAGTATAGATACAAAACAATAGGCTGATAAAGCTCCGATAGCAAAACAAAACTTAACAAATGCATTACTATTCAACCCAGGTGTAGTAGTAGACCCGTGTGGCGAGTGCAACTATCCAACAAATGAAAAGTGCCTCGTCAATCTATGACAAATACGTCAATCATTGACGCCAGTGGGCTGATTCTCTAAAGATCAGCGGGCGTAGTAGCATTTGGGTAGTATAATACATATAGTCGGCAGAAAAATTCCAGAAAAATTGATGGCGCTCTTGTTTACATTTTCAATTTACTTTATTGTAAGGTTTTGTAAATTACCATTCAATCCATGTGTGGTAGTAGGCCCGTGTGGCGAGTGCAACTATTCAACAAATGAAAAGTGACTCGTCAATCAATGACAAATAAGTCAATCATTGACGCCAGTGGGCTGAGTCTTTAAAGATCAGCGGGCGTAGTAGCATTTGGGTAGCATAACATATATAGTCAGCAGGAAAATTACAGAAAAATAGATGGAAATAGATGGCGCTCTTGTTTCCATTTTTGATTTACTTTGTTGTAAGGTTTTGTAAATTACCCGGGAACAAATAACCCATAAAACTCTGTGCAAATTCCTAAAATTACCTGGGACAATTTTATAATTCAATGGCAAATTACTTTATCGATTGATTATTACCCCAGTCTGTTTATTTGTTAACATGAATTATTAAACATAACAATATCAAAGTGCAGACTAAAATGAATTACATGACACAGATTAATTAAAAGACACAGATAAATCAGCTGTAGTAATTAAATGATTTAAGCTAGTGCAGGCTCATTTATTTTTACAGCTCCCAACTCTATTGAAACTATGTTTGTTTTGCACCATATGTCCTTGAATACTTTTTCTTTACCATGCTGCTTTAATCTAAAATATTCGCAAGGAATATGATTCAGCAGCAATGAACGAAATATTGCCTTTATTGCTCTATTGTGATTGCCCATAGATGGATTTTTCGTCTGTGCACACTGATGTTTCCAAATGGCCCAAACACCTATGGTTAGTATTGTTATTAAAATAGTCCTTTCAGACTTTATGATATTTACACCGCTTGATCCAAATTCTCTAAATAAGACTACATTCGTGTCTAGAACAATGGGCTTCGCTCCAAATTTTGCCAAGATTTGGCTGATATAGTCCCAAAATTGTGACGATATTGGACATTCCGCAAATAAATGCTCGATTGTTTCCTCGTCTGTTTGACATAAGTAACACCTATCAGAAGTCGTAATATTGCACTTGTATGTCAAGTGTCCCACCCATAGCCGTCGATGTAGTAATCGCCACAATAAATCACGCGCTATATTTGGTATGTATGGAGAATGTAAGATTTTCCATACATTTTTCCAACTGGATGGTTTATAGCTTGAGTCATCCCATCTCCTAATTGCTATGGGAGGTGTTACTTGTTTTCGTCTCATAATATGGTACCATTCCTTGGATCTCATCTTGTATTTTAACATCTCATCATCAAGAACTAATGCGGGTTGTGGAGTCAAACTATTATTATTTACATTTGGCAGACGAAACCATTCAATTGGTACAGCATGTTTTATTTTATTTAGCAACCGCTGGACATCTATATGCCTCATATGTGTTTTTCTAGCTACGTCTTGCCTTGAAATCCATCTACGTGTTTGAGGGTGTATCATATCCTATAAATGTTGAATGCCATATTGTGCAAAGGGTGGTAGATAAAGTACTGCATTGTTATAACATATATTACTATTGCCCCACAATTGCTGTTCTAGTACTTCCTTCCAGCACGTAGGTGGAGGCATGTATCTGTCAAATATTTCTAACTCCTTAACTTGATCTTTAAACACATCTGGTATCATTTGGCTATTCGGAGGTGGCTTCTTTGAGGTAAAAACATGCTCCGCCAGAAATGGTTCTACAATTCTCTCCATGAGAGCTCGTGAAACACATGCCCACGTCTCATCTGATGTAATAAGATCATCCAAAAATTTTAACCTTAAAGAAACACATTTCACTTTAATATCAATTAAATCAAGTCCTCCTTCTAACTTAGCATTATTGAGAACACGATGGGAAACTAAATGATTCTTTTCTTCCCATATGAATGACAATATCAACTCATTAACCTCCTTTTCCACATGTTTTGGCATGTGTACAACAGATGCTGTATACCATAGCCCAGATAATGCCAAGTTGTTGACAACAAACACTCTACCAAAGATTGAAAGACGACGACGCTTCCAATTTGCTAATATTCTCTTAAGCTTAGATACTCGTTCATTCCAATTTTGTATTGTATTCGGTTTCCTGCCAAAATAGATGCCTAAAATCTTAATGGTATCATTAGACCAATTGATTTCAAGTGGCTGGTCATTCCGCTCTTTCCATGGCCCCAGAAATAATCCTTTGGATTTTCCTTTATTGATTTTCAAACCAGATGCATTTTGGAACTTTTCTAGTACGTGGTTTAAAATTGCAAAATCATTGTTTGAACTGGTAAACACAGTTGTGTCATCATCATATTGTGACAGCTTAAGTGGTCTTTCTATGCCACGAATACATATGCCTTGAAAGTTATTATTTTGCCTCAATGCTATGCCAAGTGATTCCATCACAATAACAAATAATAATGGCGATAGGGAACACCCCTGTCTAACCTCACGTTCTAAGACAATTTCTCTGGATAATTGATTGTTCACTATATAGCTACTCTTGATATCCGTATATAAAATCTTTACCCATTTAATAAAGTTTGAGCCTAACCCAAACGATTGCAAAGAATTAAAAAGAAAATCCCATTCCACACGGTCAAATGCCTTTTCATTGTCCAAGGCAATCACAGCTGAAGGGATGCTATCCTTCTCAACCAATTGTATAAGGTCTCTTATTACCATGGTATTGGTTAGAATTGTCCTCCTGGGTACAGCACATGTCTGCTCTGTTCCAATGATTTCTCCTAAAACACTACCTAGTTTCAATGTTAGTGCTCTGGATATTATTTTGTAGTCTACACATAGTAGAGAAATTGGTCTGTAGTTCTGAATTAGACGTCTGTCATTTCCTTTATATATTAGCCTTACGTATGCCCTAGCCATAGTTGGTGGTAAATGGCCTTTCTCAAAAATTTCAGTGCCTAATTCTTCCATTATTGGACCTACAAGGTGCCAAAACGTTTGGTAAAATTCAACTGGAAGGCCATCACACCCCGGTGATTTTTCTAGTTTCATACCTTTAAGGGATTTAGTTAAATCTTCTAGTGTTAAGGGTTGATCACAAAATTCACTGCCCGTGTCTGACACCTTTTTGTCTATATTTGCTAACAAATCCAATTTTGCATCTTCATCAATTCCCTCTGACTTGTACAATGACTCATAGTAATTGCATACAATAGTACTCATTTCATTGTTGGTAAAGACGGTTGAACCATCCGGCATGTTTAATGAGCACATCACCTTATCTATTGCCCGTGCTTTTTCTAATGCGCAAAAATATCGGGTTGGCTTTTCCCCTTCTGCGTGCATCTGGGCTCTTGCTCTAATTTTTGCACCCTCAAACTCATATTGTTCTATATCTCTTATTTTACTTTTAATTTTAACCAGTAATTCATAATAATTCTCTTCACCATTATTTACTTTAGCATTAATTTTCATCAGTGATCGATGAAGTGTTTTCTTGCGTTTGCGTATTTCCTGTGCTTTTCTAATAGCATACTTTCGGGAAACATACTTTAAATCCAGTTTAACATCCTCCCACCATTGCAATGTGCTCTTATATGATGCTTTCCTATTAATCCAATGTTGCCAACAACTCTCTATATATTCTTATAAAATTCTTCTCCCAACAGTGTTGTGTTTAATTTCCAAAACCCGACCCCTTTTGTTACCCAGTCAGCATTGGCAAAGGTTACACAAACCATGTTATGATCGGAGAATGCAACTGGCTTAATATTAACATCTCTCCAGTACCCTGTTAACAAACTATTCACATAAATTCTGTCGATCCTTGAACCAACTTTACCATCTACCGAAAAACATGTAAGATCTTTACCATGAGGTTTTGATATTCTATAGGTGTCCACTAAATTTTCATTATCACATATTTCTTTTAAGAGTCTATGTGATGTATCAGTATAAGTTGAAGTTGCATTCCTGTCATTTTCTTTGTCTAAGACACAATTAAAGTCACCACCCATTACTAAGTTTTCAGTGATGTTATCTAGTGCTGTTTTAGACATCTCCTTAAAAAAACTACGACGTAGTTGATGAGATGTAGGTGCATATATACACAGCAACGTGATACGTGTTTGTTGTATATCTAGCGTGACTCTCACCCAGCGACCATTTGCACCTGATACTGAAGAGATTATATTTACATAGGCTGAACAACGAGGGAGTATAACAATTGCTACGTCTGCACTATTATCTTGAGATAACGAATAAAATATTCTGGATCCAGAAATCTTTTCTAAATTATCGTATAATTCTGACTTCTGAATTTTTGTTTCCTGTATCAAAGCAATGTCAATCTGCTCATTTTTAAGAGTCTCTAGTAAGTGACGTTGCTTTATGTCACTATTTAAGCCTCTACAATTGAGTGTGCAAATTAGCATAAAAGGTAATAAAATGCTGTGTAAAACCGCCATTATTAAGCTAACTAGATTTTGGTTTTTTCGACCCTCTCTTAGACCATTTACCTATTTTACTCACAAACGCTGCATTACTTAGCTCAACTTTTTCCAAATGCTTATATTTTAATATATCTGAATCATGACGCAGATGCCTATATTTAACACCATTTGCCGTCACATATGGAACTAACACCTCTCCTGCCTCGGACCTGTACATGACCATTTCATCAGGTGATTTAGAACTCTGTGTTTGAATGGATATATCAGATTCAGCGACTGACATATTATCGTCTTCTATATCACTTTCCTCTATTTCTGATTCAGAACTCTCTCCATCTTTCTGTCGCTTTGTTCCACTCAATCGATCCGAGACACCAATTACTTTCTCTATATTATTTAAATCGTCTAGATTGAGGGTACTCAGTGGAAAATCAAAGTTAGTTTCAGTATCTTGCGACCTGAATTTTACTTGTCCTAAATTAAAACTCTCTTCCAAAGGGTATTGATCATCATCTTCAACTTGTGTGGAATTAGCCTCTCTGTCATCAAACTTGGATTGACTTGTTACTGGAGTAAGACTTAGCCCCTCATCTAGAACCTCTATTTCATCGCCTGCAACTACAGCGATTGGATTCTTAGTTGTTTCCCCATGCTTCTCATTAACATGGACTTCAGCTACAATCTCAGCAACTACTGGTTCGATGACATTTACCTTAGCAACGTGCTTCCCATTAGTATGGAGTTCAGCTACAATCTCAGCAGCTACCGGTTCTATGACATTCTCTTTAGAGATAACTTGCTCTGCACTTTTATCAGCACCCTTTTTGACATATTTATTCTGCGGGCATCGCCACTTAAAATGATCAGATGATCCACAAACTAGACATTTGTTTTTGTTAGGGCAATCTGTTGCAAGATGTTCTGTGCTTAAGTAGATTATGCACTCTTTGATTTGCCCCCTGTACCATAATGGCAAGATAAATCGACCATCTATGGTGACCTTGCTTGGGAGAGGTTGTTCTACCTTTTCAAACCAAATTCTTCTGATGCCATTTTCTAAGGTTCGATCAAATGGATAGGTCTCGTGTACTACTTTGTCCACTTTGCCATACTTGCTCAATTCAGTGATAACCCGTTCATCTGGGATCTCTAATGGAACCTTCATCTTGACTAATAGACGATCAGAATCTATTTCCTCCACATTACACACCTCACCCTTCACGACAAGGACCTCGTCGAGCAACTTTTCCTTCACACTTTCATTAACTACGGTGACATTCCATACAGATTTGGAAACATTAACGAGACCTTGAAGGACCCGTGGCCCTGCCCCAACTACATCCTTCAACCCATGATACACCTCAATTGCCGAAACACCCCAAGCCTTTGTCGTGATTTTAAGACTCAGGGTACGCTTATATGAGGTTGCCATGGTGTTTTATAAAAAGAGGAACCCCATACTACTACAATATATAATACAAATATATAACACCAAGACGTCGGGGAAAGAGCTAAACACTAAATAAATAGTGTCCCCTTTTGAAACCCTGACGTCTACCAACAAATATACGAATAGAGAGTACAGTCGTATATTTGTTAGTTTGAACCACTTTCTAAGTGGTTCACTAACACCTAACCGATTAAAGTGGTTTCCTAATGCATACTAACATATTACAGTCATATATTTGTTAGTCTGTTCGAGTTGACCGGGGACAGCCAACTGACTATAAGGATTTATATAGTTAAAGAACTAGGCTTGTGCTTACAAATGACAAAGGAATTAAATCCACTCACTCAAGCGATCTTGCCAAATATAATGCGCTAGCCTACGAACTATAGAAATAGCAGACTGGCGCAGCGAGAAATGTATTGCATTGACCACAGTAAGAGGAGCCCTACTAAATGGCGGAAACCGCCAGCTAAGAGGAATGCCTTTAGAAAATGGAGACACAAATTGCGCTCCAACCAAGACAAGAATTTACAAATTAAACATAAAGTTTGAAAGGAAACACTAATACGAAATATATGTATAAAATTTATCTCCAAATTCGCGCTATAAACTAGCAAATTCGGGCAGCAATTGCAGAGCTAAATAAACGTGTGCGTTCACTTCGACTACTACTACTACTACTACTACTACTACTACTACTACTACTACTACTACTACTACTACTACTACTACTACTACTACTACTACTACTACTACTACTACTACTACGACTGCTACTACTTCTTCTTCTTCTACTAATACTACTACTACTACGACTACTACTACTACTACTACTACTACTACTGCTACTACTGTAACTACTACTACTACTACTACTGCTACTACTACTACTACTACTACTACTACTACTACTACTACTACCACCACAACCACCTATAGGTGTATGAGGCGGGGTTTAAGTGGGGCAATTGCCCCACCTCCAACACTCACTGGCACTACGCAGATGGACATTGTAGTTCAAAAGGATGATATTTTATGGCACATCACTCTGATCAGAGGTAAAAGTATTCTGGCAACTTATACAAGGCAATCAGTAATTGTTCAGTTGTGCCCACAGATAACCAACTCTCACCCAATGTTATCCAAGAAAATTTGGGAAGGAAATGGCCTGTGTTGTTTAAGCAGCATACAATGTCTGAGCTTTTCAATGGAACCCCATAAAAGGACCATCTTATGATTGTCAAGCTTATTCATCTAACTATTCCTTCAGATTTATGGTTTCGAAAAAACCCATGTCGCCTCATAGCACATGCCAAAGCCGAAAAGTGAAACAGATAGCATAGCAATGAGTCAATTGATCAGGGGGAAAAACAATTGTGAACGGGTCTACCATTTTAACTAGCTTCCTATTTATCACAAATTATGTCTTCAACAGAACCGGACAGTTGCCACTATATGCTCGGTGCTCATAGCTTAACAGAACATTACACGACGTGGTTACGAGGTAGGCAGGCATGACAGTGTAAACATATCTGAGATTAACAGGGGAAATTTCGTGAAGCTCAATCTAAGATGCTGAGATATACCGTGGCATAAAAAATCTTACTACATAATTGCAAAACCAGCTGGGTCAGTGGACATCAACAATTATTAAAATGGACGGCTTGTCGTGAAGGCAGATAACCTTCTTGAGCGAGTTGTAAATGGTGTTTAGACAAGTGACATGTTTTGCATTATCGTTGATGAGATATCTGATAGCATCAGAACGGAACAGTGTGCATTGTGCATCAGTTATCTTGAAGATAGATCAAAGAATAAATACGTAATGTTTGGCATGCTGTCAAGTCAACAATCGGCCAAGTTCTACATGAGATGGTAAAAAGACCATCAGTGGCCTGAGTTTAGATATTAGAGAAAGTGTTGGCCTAGGTTTTAATGGTGCAACAAATATGGCTGGCATTAACAAAGGACTGGTCAGTCATATGCAATAATGGTCTGCATTAGCATTATATGTGCACTGTTATGGTAAGCCTCTGAACCTGAATCCAAGCTACAATTACACAGATTGAACATTTACGAAATGCTCTTGCTACAATCCAAAATCACTACACCTTTTTAGAACTGAGCCCAAAATGTCATGCCCTAATCAAAGATTTAACAATTGGTGGGATACAAATTGTAACGTGTAGCATGGTTGTCCTGCCACATGGAAGTAGTGCAAGTTGTCTGTTATGAATTAAAAAGACTTGTCAAGGCTCTGCTGACTTTAGTAGAAGAGAAAGATGCCAAGACTTACACTGTTATGAGGGCTTTTTCGGTGGCTATTTGTGACTCTAAATTAGTACTTGATTTGTGTGTTTTAAAAGTCGCGTTGTCCTGCACCAGCTGTCTCTCTATTTATATGTATGGGGAAGATGTTGGTGTTATTGTAGACGGTCGAAATTCCTCTCTGAAAATTACGATTTCCAAGACTGCTGAGAATAAAAATCCAGCTTGCTACGGTGGAAAGTAGAAATGGATGGTTACAGAATGAATGATTGGATCAAGAACACTGATTTTGCATGAAGTACAATCTCCCCAACAAAAGACCTCTAGGACAA
Organism: Chaetoderma sp. LZ-2023a; assembly: GCA_034401795.1. Taxonomy (NCBI): domain Eukaryota; kingdom Metazoa; phylum Mollusca; class Caudofoveata; order Chaetodermatida; family Chaetodermatidae; genus Chaetoderma; species Chaetoderma sp. LZ-2023a. The sequence continues at coordinate 44,654,375 of CM067360.1, read as the reverse complement.
AACAAGCTGTAGTGGAGAGGACGATAACAAAACAAGTGAAATGACTCACTTGCCAAAGGGTTGCCTTAACTAAATCCCGATTTTGCGACAATGATCATGATATCTTGTGGAGACTAGGACATATAGCATGCAATAAAAAACAAATAAAAGGTTATGATATATTCTCCTCTGGAGGTGGAGGTTGATATACACGAGGCAGCCATTGCACTATTCACCAATTTTAAGTTAGAGAACCTATCAGCAAACCTCACAAAATCATCTCACATTTATGACATGAAGCATCAGGCTGTCCTCATTCAGATGTTTCCAGAACTGTCGAAGTTGTACAAATATTGTCAGTGATACCATTAACCTCACATACTGCAGAACGTGCGCAGAATAACATACATGTGAAACACCATGGGGCAGGAAAGATTAAATAGCATTACTCTAAAAAAGAGTGATCTCTCAATTAGGGTAAGAAGGTTCTGGAACAGGACATAGATAATTAAATCGGTGTCTTCGCTAAGGGGAAATGCAGACAAGTATTTCTTTTGAGTTTTGACTAATTACTTAAAGTATTATATCACTTGCTACTGCACAGTGATATTTAGAAATTTGGTAGCCAGTGTTCCAGTGGCCTTCGTTGGTAGTATTTAAATCAAGGACTTGTAAATTCGCATTTGATTTTACTTACAAATGTGATATGGATCTATTCTATGATGGATGAGCAAACACTTTCACTCGAACTATGAAGGGAAATAGTAAGGCCTAGCATTTGGATTTTGAAATATGGTATTTAGTAAATTACTAGCAAGTACAAGCTGCTATATTTCAGTCATGCAGCTTGCAAATCAATAACTGTATAATTTATTGGAGGAAAATAATCATATTGGGGCCTCAATATCAAAATATTTTTATGATTATGATGTAGTTAAAGAAATTTAAATCTCAATATTAAGCTATGAATCTATGGTCCTTAAACTTTGGAGATATATTACACTAATAAGCAAGAACATTCACATACGTTTAAGGTTAGGCAAAACATGTAGCAAGAGATAAGTTTCTAGTGACCTTGAATTGTATTACACTGATGGGATATTCGCGAACACGTTGGCATTATACATTTCCCAAGTTTCTCGAGTTGTATCAAGATCACAGTGACCTTGGCCTCAGAAGTTTGAATGTATTTATGCTGCTCCAAATGGCTGAGGTAAGTGAATGGCCATATTTAGTTCCAACACTTTGGCCAATTTTGGAATAAATGCAAAATGAGCAAACGAATCTACCAGTACTGTTAGTCTGCACTGCATTTCATAGAAGTCAAAGAGGACAATGACCTTGATCTTTTACATCAATAAGAGTGTGCTTCAACCCCTGGATATTAGGAAGCATGCGTCCATGTTTAGTCCAAATAAGGTGAAGCCATGTGGAGATATAGGAGAATATCTTGGTCTATAACACAATCCTAACTGCAAAAATAGAGTGATATACCAAGATCCCACTGATCTTGAACTTTGACATCATGACCTCACCCTCATTGTGATCCTTCCCCTTTATATGTGGAAGTAGGTGTCTAAGTTTAGTCCCAATAGGGTGAATCAATCCTCAGATATAAGACAGTACATTACGTTGAGCTATACCAAAAACGTAACCGTAAAGTCTGGGTTTTATATCAAGGTGATATTGACCTTGAAGTCCGGCCGCATAGCCCCAATATCATTGTACTCAATCCCACCGATATAAGCGTGTACCCAAGTTTACTCCAACTAGGGTGAAACCATGCTGAGATATAATACAATATGTTGATCTAAACCAAATGATTTAACGTAAACTATAGAGCTGTATACCACGTTCAAAGTGGCATTGAACTTTGCCATCATGATCATGAAATGTGATTGTGATCCTTCTTATTGATAGCATGGAAACAGGTGTCCAAGTTTAGTTCCAATATGGTGAACCAATCCTAAGATATAAGGCAGTATGTTGAGCTAAACAAAAGAATTAACATTGGAAACTCGTGGTATTATATCAAGGTCAATCTGATCTTGAAATTTAATCTCATGACCACAATAAGGTTGTGCTCAATTCTATTGATATTAGTATATCAGTATCATTTGGCTCAATCCACTTCACATAAGGAAGCATGTGCCCAAGTTTAGTCCTATTATGGTGAAACTCTGTTGAGTTATACAGTTAACTGAGATTGGATGACGACAAACAGACATACGGAGTAGTAGCCGATTTCTGCTACATGATTTTATAGCAGATTGCATGTATGCGAGATGCTGCTCATGACGACAATGATAATGTAAACACCTCTCAACTCAGGAGTTTTCTTCTCTTGCAACAAATCGTCAAATTCAAAACATGTTTGATTTTCACGATTTGCTGTGTACGATCTGTCATTTCGGGCAATGAAAATAGGAAATCGGATATCGTGACCTAGTGTACAATCATCCAACGCATTTTCTTACGAGTTTAGGTAAAATTATATATATATATATATATATATATATATATATATATATATATATATATATATATATATATATATATATATATCAGACATAGGAGCGGAAAATGTGTGAACGAGAAATTGTCACTTAATCTAAACAGTACGGTTTGCTACGATGATCTCGTCAATTGTCGTAAATGATTAAATCGCACATTGTCAATCGGCTATAAATTCGTGAAATGTTAATCGTCCTTAAGGGAACCAATCTAATGCTAATTTTCGCCAATAATAAAATACTGCAACTTTATTTGTACTTACTCCAATTCGAATATGTTATTACAATGTTTTAAAAATAGAAAGGAAATGTTACAAATATTTGGATGCAAGCTCCTGGAAGAGGACATTTTCAGAATGATTACTGCTTCTTTCCATCTAGTTTAGAGGACAAGAAACGCTTTTGCTCACCGTTATATTATTGAATATGACGGATATCAACTGCTAAGCAGTAGCTGTACGTTTGCTTATAATTTAGAAATGTATGTAAGCGTATCGCTCATTTAAAAAAACTGTTATGGAGATATATATGATCAAAAATGGAACAGAATATCCAATGTGTTATATGGTTGTCTTTAACTGTCTGTTGATATATCAAATGTAAACACAATCACAAACACAAAATCAGGTTAGACTAATAATAAGTAAGAATTTTTTTAGCAAATTCTGTTTGCTCCTTTGGAAAATGTCATCCCCTTCGCCTACACCACCACCGCCGCCACCGCCGCCACTACTACCACCACCATCAAGTGTTTTGTTAATGCCACTTAATTCCATGCAATATTAGCATTAGCACCATCACTGTGTATAGCTAAGCCACACACACTCATGTTTTGATATAATCCGAAACATGTAATTAGTGGAAATCCCAGATGAAATGTATTTGAATGACGCTAGTATTGATGAGGGATTGTAGTGATGCCATCAAATCCCTATCTAATGCCGGCGTAGTAATATCGCTATCATATTCTCTGCTGCTGCATCTGATCAATTATTGATGAATGTGTGTAACTTACATCACTGTCCACATTACATGCTACAATTAACCCTTTGTATGAGACGAAGATCAATTATGACCGATCATTGATAATGTATAAAGTACTATGTTGAATATTTTTTTAATATCTTGACCGGAAGATGGTGCTACTTATATCTATGATACGCTCCTGTCAAATTAATTTCACAACAGTCAACATATTACCTATAAGCGTCTAGCCAGTCTTCGATTTGCGATTGTGAGACTTGATGTTTGACCATGTTAAAACGCATGGATATATTCGAATACATCCCATGTTAGCAAGAATGCATGCCAACATATGTGCATTTTTTGTATGCCTCAGGGTGCATTAGCAAAACGTATTTCTTACGTTAAAGCCAGTCAACTTGAACTGGGGCACGCCAATACTAAATACGCAGCAACATATAGTACAGAACGCTATTGCTGTAATCGAATTAACTTAAAACTGGAAAATTGTTTTTACGGTATTGTGTGGTATTGTTCGGGGGAGTATGTCTCGCCTCTGGAAGATGGAGACTATGATAACGCAGATTACTGGGCCGGTACTGGACCAATACCGAGCCAATATGGCCCGTTATTGGTCCAGTACCAGTCTAGTAACATGCATTACCAGGAGAACTGATTTCCTTGTTAACCCGCTTGCTTCCTCCCCTTCAGATATAAATCTAGTCCAGAGAATTAGATTCTACGTAGGTAATTTAGGTTCTGATGGATGCATCCACTTTTAGCTTTTCCCATTTCTGGCTATTCTCCTTCCACGCTTTGCCCGTGTTGGGATCGATTGACGCAGATTCCCAGAACCCCAATATCAATGTAACTATACAGGTGTTAATTATTTTGAAACAGGCCAAATTAGTTTCGAATATTCAACAAAATGTCTATGAGGCTGTACATTCATGCAATTTGTACACATGACGGACATTTAAAAGCTTCTTAGCTAGATCATTCATTAAGCATTTTGATTGCCACGATGGCAGCCTACACGTGTCGTAATTCTTTATGTCATCATAAACTTGAGTGACAGATTGGATTCATCAATTACGACGCTATCGTTAGTATGACTGATACATACCAAGGAGACGATGCGATCTGTGGAAGTCAAAGCAGATGAGCTTGTAATACTCCTGTAAATATCTCGTCAGTAGGTCGGATGCTGAATTTATAAACAGTCGGGGAAGAGACTGTACCAATGTTTTGTGTGTGCTGCCATTGATATAAGATAAGGAGCGTCAAAGGTTGTGTGGATATTGTGCAAGGGGCAGGAGGAAGCGACGTGTTTCAGAGGACATCTTGCCCATGCGTACACTGGTGTTTACTTCGTCACGGGAAGACATTGTCTATATCATTAAGGCCGTATGCCCTTTACGTGTTGTCAGAACTAATCAGTCGACTAACTTCTATAATTATAGGGATGACAGTATGAAGGGTTCGAATGTTTCCCACCATTCCGAGTTATTATATTCAAACGTGCTGGTTCATGCTGGAGCAGTCAAAACTAACAGATTTAATGGTCCTTATTGAGAATAGACCAGGTATATGAGAGTCACCATATATGTTAGTGTGACGAAGACGCACGCTTGTTCAGAATACGGTCCCACCATGACAGGTCTTGCCCAGAAAACAATACTACGTAGGCCCAACATTGGCCCAGCGTATGTTGCAACGTTGGCCCAATGTTGGCTGTCTACATTGTACATTGGCCCAATGGCATTCTGCTCATTTGTCTAACGTTGGTCAACGCACACAACCAACATTGGCCCAACACATTCACCCAACGTTGGCCCATCATACGTCACATAACATTGGACTAACAATGACTTGATACAAAATACATTTTAAGAAACAATACAAATAAAATGTATACAAATTTAGATTTATATGTGCAATATATTTAGCAAATTGGCAAAGTGAACGACACATTTAAAGAAATGTTTCAAATCTGTTTGTCAGATACCATGCCGAACCAAAGAATTGGTTTCATTTCATTTTAGTTGGTATTTATTGGCCGCTCACACCTAGATGTATTTGGGCCATGACTCGCTCTTAGAGGTGCTTCCCTGAAGGGTTGCGTTGCTTCCCCGAAGGGTTGCTCTAAATAAGTATAAACTGAAAAAAGTCGAAAATGTAAGTTGTTGCTGGGAGTGTGTTGCCTGATGTTACCTAATGTATTGCAGTTGGCTAGTGTCTATGTTGTATGCTGTGTTGAGGAGGGGGCGGGAGGGGGAATTACTTTATTTCTCATGGGGGTGGGATGGGGGTGGAGGGCAGTCTGTAAAATAAAATCTCAAAACGGAGATCAGGACAACTTAAATAAAGAATATTATGATGAAACTGAATGATAATACTATCAAATAAGAAGAAACAAATTAAGATAATGGCCTGTGATTAAATAAACAAGAAACGGGGAAAATTAAACTTAAAATCCAGTGTTTGTAAACTAAATATCCAAATTTAACTTAGAATTATAGCCTGTTGCTATTAGAAATAATAAGTTGGCGCTATTTGGGAGTTAAATGGGTTTAAGTCACGTCGTCGAGTCACTAAAAATCCTTTCATACTTATGCTAGATCTTTTATCCAGCGACGGCGAGAGAAGTGCGAAGAGAGCGACAGCATCTACATCAAAGCAAAGCAACGCCAATCACGACCTCCGTGTCCATCACCTTCGTCTTGTCGTCCTCAGCGGCTTCGTGATTGCAACCTCGGCCGTAGTCACCAGCAGGTATAAGTACACATCAGATAGAAGCAGCAAGTAAGCAGCGTCGCCACTCCACTCCATTCGACCAACGGCATCTCTCCGGGGCGGGTTGATTGCGGCTCAACGATAAGCCCACCTCCTTCTGCGCATCTTGTCGCCAGCACGAGGCGTGCTCTTCTTGATCGCCTTCTTCGCGCCTTTCGAACATGTGGGTGTTTTCGGTGCCATTGTGCAAATGAGAACCATATAGTAATACTATGTATGATAAATTGATATTATTCATATGAGATTGCCAAATCCTTATACATATTGAAATTATATTACAGGATAGCAGTATTTAGAGGGGAGATAGTATTTAGACCATGTAATTGCTTTCAAATGAAAGACTACTTACTAAATAATAAGCTCCATCACATTCTACCTACATACACTTAACTTAATCTACTAAATAACGGGCTATCGAGTTGCTGAGTTACCTCCCTTGAATGAAGATTTAAAAAATGCTATTATTCAAGCTAATTAGCAAATAGGCCTAAATTGACTTACTGATCTTAGTTACAAACAATAGGCCAGTAGCCTAAGCACTGCCCTAATGCATACGCATGTTATTATATACATTGGTTTTAAGGTGGTGGGACAACGTTTGCTCAACAACTCTAAGCCAACTGTTATTTTGCCATTGTTATCCCAACATTTGCCCAATGCATGTGTATATTATTTATAATATACATTGGCTATACGTGGCTGGGACAACGTTGGCCAAACAACTCTAACCCAACTGCAATTTTACCACTGTTATGCCAAACTGGGCCCAATGCATGTATATAACATTTACAATATACATTGGCTATAACTGGTTGGGCCAACGGCCATAACTCATCTGCAATTTTGCCACGGTTTTGCCAACGTGGCCCAATGCATGTATATAACATTTATAATATGCATTGCTATAAGTGGTTGGGCCAACCTTGGCCCAAAAACGCTAACACAACAGTTATTTTGCTGCCGTTATGCCAACGTTGGCCCACGCATATGTATATTATTATTATTATTATTATTATTATTATTATTATTATTATTATTAATATTATTATTATTAACTACATTGGCAACATTTATAATATACATTGGCTATGAGTGGCTGGACAAACATTGGCCAAACCACTGTAACCCAACTGCAATTTTGCCAAAGTTGTGCCAACGTTGGCCCAACACTTGTTTGCCAATGGCGACGGTGTCAACCAATTGCCAACATTGGCCCAACCCAATAGTCAATGGCGACAATGCCAAACAATGGTCAACGCTGTCCCAACGTAGTAATGTTATCTGGCTGTAAGCTCATCCCTACATCAAGCCTGCCAATCATCCTTACACAATAGAGCATACAGCGTCCATTGTCCTGTCTCGAAGAGATCAGAGCTTTTGAAGTCGCTTAATTGCCCTCATTAGTCCCTGTCAATTATCATTATGCGATAGGGTACTAATTACACTTAAGCTCACCTGAGTGGATGAATCCCGCAGCATATACTGACAGAAATATACACCCGGAGGCTTATTGGATGACATGAGAAAGGTGATTTAATGAGGAGCCGGTCTTGTGGCCACGCTCTCTATATCTAAAAAGGCGGTGGCGATGGGGCACATGCATTTTCACACCAATAACAAAGGAAATAACAAAGGACAACCCCCCCCCCACCCGCGCAAAATATTCAAATTCGATTGGTCGAGAGAGAACAAAGGAATACAATCAATGCCGGGACAGTCTCCTTTCTAATATAATGTACAGTTCATGAATAATAGGTATTTGGTAATATTTAAAGTATTTGAAATATAAAATTTGCATTTGCATTTAAACAACTGAAATGTACTTGGATCCGGAAGGGGCATGGTGAGACGTGGTTGGATGCCGTCAAAATTGCTTGCTGTTGTTATGATTGTTACTTAATAGTATATGCTACGTTACAGCCATGATAACTCTGTGAATATCGGTAAATCCATTAACCCGTTGACGGCGAGGAATTATTGCAGATGTTTTCAGCATTAATTGTTAAATAACTCAACCAGTTGTGGGCGGTTGCTATAAATTGGTACTGACTTTGCTAAAATCCTCCTCCCATGAATCCATTTCAAAATGATACTCCCATTTCATTATTGCCCCAGTTGCATAATACTGCAATTTCAATTCAAATTTGTGTTAGATACATTGTAATTTGACAGCTACATTCGATTATTATCAGATTTTCTATTCCGTTTCCTGCTGAGCGATAGGTCAGTCATTCCCCAGAGTATCTTGACTGCACATAGTACTATGCAACTGGATCGTGGGGTTGGAATTTTGAATTCACAGCCTTTCTAAGATACACCACTAACAGGACAACCACTCAATCACTACCCTGCATATAATACAGATTGGCCAACTATGCTCATTTACCCATGTCACGTTGTCCATGTAGTCACACTTCGATCGTCAGTCAGCCATAATCATGTCTCCAACCGTAATATCGGACATATACATATCTGTGCTATATACACTAAATTACATCTTGTACATTTAACACAATTAGTGTGCAGAATAACACTAAATACGTCTCTTTAGCATAAATATTACACGTCGATAGTTTGACACAAACAAATTCCGCCACGGAAATCGCAATGGTCCATCATGAAAGTGTCCAAAATTGACTGTCTTTGATGAACTTTCAATTTAACAAAGATTCAGTTTTTTATTTTTAACTAATTTGGTTTGGAGATTTCGCAAATTATTCAAAGGTTTATTGTAAGCTGCATAATTACCTGCCATTTTGTAATGGAGGAATCCAGTTTTAGCTATTCCCTGGCCCTTTCTAGCTAAGCTTCACCCCTGCATTACCCATGTTGGGCCCGATCGATCCCTGCACTCTCTGAATCTCAATTTCCAGAAAACAATACACGTAAACTGTTGAATATTTTGAAACTAAGTTGACTGTTTTGTGTTGTTTCCTATGGCAAACACACATGAAAAGGTTGGAGGAGCCTTGCTAGATATGGGCGGGCCATCGAAAGAAATGGATCAGTCTATCAACGGAGAACGCATTTCCCATTAAAACGTGGTCATAAAAATCAGGCGGTCGCATAATACAATCTATTCGCTACTGTGAATATATGTTAACCAAATAAGCGTGATTCCTTAAGACGATTGCTCCAGTGACCTCCCAACTTAAAAAAGTGTATCTGGGTCCGAAAACCTGGTGTTCTTTATCTATCTATATATTAATTCAGAAAAACGCGTGCCGTTTTACATCACTGGGAATACGATTTTAAAATTGAACATTTTGATGTTGTTGACATTGACACAATTTACATAGTTATCCGGAACTGGAGCTTACCGATATATTAGTTATTGCCTTTGTTCAGTATGGGAAAAGGGGTATTTCCTTTCTGTCTGTCTGGCTACCTTCCTGCCTGCCTTCCTGTCTGTCTGCGCATCTGTATGTATGTATGTTATGTATGTATGTATGCATGTATTTTTATTTTATTGACGCACTGGCAACGTGCGGCTTCAATTTCCATGTGCTAACCAGCCGACCGTCATGCACGCATTAGTTTAATTTGTTGATCACCATCTCCCGGTCGGGGGATCGAACCACCATTCTTCAACTCCGCATAGCATCAGCAACCAGACATCCACACCAAGTCAAAGTCTCGGGTTAGTAGACCAGCTTTCACATGTCTGATATGACACACTGACGATTCATATGGGACTATATGTGGATGTACCTGCCACGATTCAATCCTAGGCTTTTAAGCCTTTTGTACTCTGACTCCATCACGGCTCTGGCAGTATATGTATTTTTATTTTATTGACCCACTGGCAACGTGCGGCTTCAATTTCCATGTGCTAACCAGCCGACAGTCATGCGCCCATTATGTATGTATATGATATTGTCAAACGCACTGGCTCAGAATTTTCAAAATTGAACAAATTCTTGTTTATTTTATTCCTTGAGATTGTCATTTTGTTTTAGAGACGCCATATGGCCTAATTGTCACACAATGATAAATCACTGAATGGTATTTTGAAAACCTATTTCAGTTTGGCCTTGACTAAGATTTCACGTAGATTCGGATTTTTCTTAAATGCAATTACTGGACGCTTGTTGAAAGGTTGTCTGAGATTGCCCTGTAATTTGTGATATTCATCTTTTAGGATTTTGGCAATTTCAACATTTTTCCGATTGTATGTGAGAGTAAATGGGATAATCTCCCTTTGATCTAATAGGCAAGGGGATTTTCTTTGTTTATCAGTTTCCTCTGTTGTGTCTGAAAGAGGTAGCTGTTCGATAGGCATAATTTCAAAGTCACGAGGTACTGAATTATCAGGAAGATTAAAATGTTCAGCCACATGTGTGTCATCCTCTAGTCTAATATCTGAGAGGTGTCTAGTTGTACGCCATTTTAGTGGATTTTTCGTTTCGCCGACATACTGCTTTTGACACAATTTGCATGAAATTAAATAAATGCCATTTTTAGAATCATAATCTAAATTTCACTGAATTTGAAATATGCTTTGTTTTGAAAGCCTGTGAATGTACTCTGGGAAGGAAGAAAATTCTCCAATTTACACCTTTTCTTTTCGCATTTCCGAGATCCTCATTCACCTACAATCGGACGATTATGACAAATTTTGGTAGGCTGAGCATTTCTGACATTATCCGGAATGAGTTCCAAATTACGAAAGGTTTCAGACTTTATTTTACGTAGGAACCCTAACAGTACCCTCTCGGTCTGAGAGCTTTGAATAAGGCATAGCATCAAGACAGAAGGTGACAATGGTACATATTCTGACATACGTAATATTCAATTACAGGATAAACGCCATTAATATCGCACAGGTCCATATATCGCAGTGGTCCCCAAAAACATCACAACAACACTCGATAATTTTGTAAACAAGATGTTATTATAATATGACAATGTACATATGGAATATGAAATATGAAATAATGAATTACTGCATTAACTATCTATATCTTATTGGTGGCCCTCGTCCATGACAACGGTGTCCGTGAACCGAAGATGACTGTCTGCCGTCCTCATGCACCAGGTGTAGTTCGGTAGAATTTATACACATGATTCAGAGGCCCTGTGAAATGTTAAGAATCCTCTCAGTGTACATGCATCAGGTATATGCGCAACATCAACGCCACCTGGATTTGTTCCCGTCACCACGTGGCTGTCACCAAACATCTGTTTCTCAGACCAACACGAAAGGTCACCATATGCTGAGAGTGAAAGCAACAGCAAAACTGCTAAATAATCAGCAACACTAATGCATAACTGCTTGCGAGAGGGGTTGGGGTGAAGCGACAAGGTATGGGGCCACTCGAATAAACGTTCAATGTTCGATGTATTCCATTTAAACAAGTTGAACATTTCAGTTTAAACGTAACATATAAACTGACAGATGGACGATCGCTGTCACTACGCAATCCATATTTGAAGAAAATGTTCATTACAAACAAACTGATGGATGGATGAATGCTGTCACTAAGAAATCCGTATTTGAAAGATATGAAGGTCCGCTCATGACCATAATGGGCCACATTGTCTCTCTCTCTCTCTCTCTCTCTCTCTCTCTCTCCCTCCCTCTCTCCCTCTCTCTCTCTCTCTCTCTCCCTCCCTCCCTCTCTCTCTCTCTCTCTCTCTCTCTCTCTCTCTCTCTCTCTCTCTCTCTCTCTCTCTAATGTTGAATAATTTTTACAACACAATGCGTAACTCCATACCGTCCATCCATTCCTCTAAAATACTGCTTTCGTAAGAAGAGAGATACGTTACTCTACATTTGTTCGCTGGTATTTTCTTGTCTAACCAATTCGCAATTCGGGTAATCGGATACCTGTCCTGACGATGCGTCTGCCAAATCCTCCATTTAATTTGTCCCTAAATAGCGTAGAATACGGTACCCTATCAATGATTGTATCGGATGATCACGTCAATCAAAGATCAAGGAACGATCTCACATCAATGAATGATGAATCGTCTATCTACATAGCTTATTATATCCTTTTTGTATTTTGCGTATATACTCGCTAGATTTAAATCTTACACAATCGCGCACTTGCACGCGTGCATGCACGCACACACGCATGCAAACATACACAAATAAATATAAACACGCGTGTGTGAGCGCGCAAACACACCTCTTTCATACTACAATGCTGGAAACACTCAGGTCCCGTCATCTAAGTCTATATCGTTTGCATTTTCAGTAGGCCCTAGTACAATGTACTGAAAAATAATACGTTTGTTGTCTTCAGTTTTGGAATTATGTTTGCGCAGCAACCTAAGACTTAGCATACCAGCCAAAATAAAGCGCCATGTGAGATGTGATCAACTATACGCAGACACAGTATGGTCAGATTATTTCAAAACGTGGGTGGCGCTTAGCTAAAGATGGACAGGGCATTGCCAAAACTAGAAAGGTGAATTGCGGTCTATCAGCCACCTTCCCGCCATCTGACACCCGGGGTCCTCAGGTAACGAGGTTAACTCATGCGCCAGCGGTTGGGGAGGGGGGGGGGGTGCGAACCCTGCCACAACCTTATGAACACCAACAGTGTGAAACTAGACGTGGTATGGATTATGGAGCTGTGTAGGTCTAAACCATTGAGTTGTGGTTTGGTTGTTCTGTGGTGTTTGTGGTCTTGTGTATGTATGTGGGTTTTGCTGTGTGTGTTGTCTTTGTGCTGGTTGAGGTGTTGGCAACAGCGGTGGTCTGTGGCGTCTCTCTGTTGGTGCGTGTTGTGCTGGGTGTACTTGCTTCTGCGTGTGATTTATTTGATGTTGTAGATCCATCAAAGGCGGGATGTTTGCCTTTCGCATGACTGGATTTTGTGTGCTTTGTTTGTGTGTGTCATTGTGTGTCCTGTTTGTGTTTGTTGTGTGTGTCTTTATGTTGGTTGTGGCGAACTTAGCAGCTATCCTGTGTGCCTTAGCAACAGCTCTGTCCGCTTCGTATGTGTGTGAGTCTAACCGATTCCCTTCAATTATGTGTGCTTGCTGTTTGTGGTAGTGTAGTTTTTTGTAGTAATGTTCTAGGATTGCGTGTTGGATGCTGTTAGCCGCGGCTTTTAAGATCGAGTCGATCTCTGCAGTGGTTTCTGTGTTGGGGTCTACGATGGCTAGTGCTATGTCTGGCTTAACGATATGTGTGTTGTTCTTGATGGCATGTTCTATGTTCTGTATGTGGTGCTGCAGTTGTTCTGTTTTGTATAGGGATTTGTATAGTTGCTGAAATGTGTTTTCGTGCTGTTGGTTGACAAGGTGCTCTAAATCGTCTTTGCTGAAGATTGGTGGTAGGCGTGTCTGTGTTTCTGCATCCGTGTGTGCTTTTGTTGTTAATGTGGTGCCATCATAGAAAAAGCCGAGAACACACAGAGAGAAGACATTCTTTACAAACAACCCACACAAAAACAGCCTAGGCCAGCTTGCATACTACAATACCACCCATCATTAGAACACATAGGCAAATCCATTCGAACCTACTGGGAAAAGTACATCTTGTCTTCACCAATCTTAGCACCAATTTTTCCCAACTACCCAGTAGTAGCATTCAAGAAAAATAAAAGCATTAGGGACCACCTAGTCCACTCTAGCCTAATTAAAATAAAAAATCCAGATGCTAACAATAAGATCGTACCGACACCAAATGACACTCACGACATAGTAGGGACACTCCGACAATGCAACAACAACAATTGCATCACATGCAAACAATACATGAACACTGCTGACAAATTCACTAGTTTCGTCACTGGTAAAGACTACAAAATCAACACACAAATGAGCTGCAATACCACCAACATTATTTACCTCATAGAATGCAAACAATGCAGCTCTCAATACATAGGAGAAACAAGTCAAACACTCAGCAAACGACTCACACAAAATATCCATGCAATCCGACACCAAACAGACACGAGAATCTCATGGCATTTCAACCATCCAAGACATTCTATGAAAGACATCACGATAAGACCAATTGAAAGAATTTTTACAGATAACAAAAAACTAAGATTAAACAGAGAACACTACTGGATCAAAGAACTCAAAACGATGCACCCGTTCGGAATAAACAAAAAAGCATAACACACTCACTCACTCACTCACCCACCCACCCACCCACCCACCCACCCACCCACCCACCCACCCACCCACCCACCCACCCACCCACCCACTCCCTCGCCCGCTCGCTCGCTCGCTCGCTCCCTCCCTCCCTCCCTCCCTCCCTCACTCACTCACTCACTCACTCACTCACTCACTCACTCACTCACTCACTCACTCACTCACTCACTCACTCACTCACTCACCCACCCACCCACCCACCCACCCACCCACCCACCCACTCACTCACTCACTCACTCACTCACTCACTCACTCACTCACTCACTCACCCACTCACTCACACATAGGAGGTTTGACGGAAGTTTGCAGACTGGCAGGTATGCATAGGTAACTATGTAAATACCTGGGTCGGCGTTTTTAAATACTGCTGTAGACGCCAGCATGAGCAGTATGATGAGAATCATGGCTATATATTAAGAGTTAAACCGAACAGAGTGAACGCCTCGAGAAATATCTGTGCCAGATAGAGCCCTGTTCCATCCGGATCGGTAGTGATCTTCATCCCCTCAGGAGCAGGGGCGAGCTGCTCCACTCTGCCGCCGGCTGAGAAACGTAGTTCTAGGACTATATGAGTCGTTTGCGGGCTAGTGAGTTCGACTCGCTGAAGCAGTTTAACAGCACCCTTGACGTTGGAGACATGTGACACATCATCTACCCGTAGGGTGCCCTCCTGGAGGTTAACAGCTGCTTCTGGTCCATCGAATGGACGACGCAGCAGGAGCTTTCCACCTGTAACCCCGTTCCGGTGGACCATCCTCGTCAGCTATGTAGGTGAGGAAGGATGATCACCGATTGTAGAGCTTTCGAACTGTCCCATCCTTTTTCACAACAGTGGAGAGGGGAGTAACCTCTATGTCAATGACTGCGGGAGGCCTATATAAGGGCAACCATGTTTGCCAGTCACTCCCAGGTCCAGCGCGGTACCACACTTCATTCTTCTCAAATATGAACTGCAGGTTTTTTGCCAGGGTCAATAGCAGGCCATCATGGGCCATCGCCGGGGCACCGCTCGAATAGGGTTCGACCAGATGAAAGCTGAGGTTGTTATTTAGGGTGATGATGTCTGCCATCTCTGTATCTGAGAGCTCGATCAACGGCTCGAAGACGTACTTCCTCTTCGGGAAATCGTACCGAAACAGGAGCTTGTGGCCATCTATGTTGCGGCCCAGGCGCTCCTTGGTCACATCCTTTAGGTATGTGAGCAGCTCCACCCCATCACCAGCAATGGGGTGGAGGGAGAATGCCTTTGAGCTGTCTTCGTACTGTAGGGCGAATGACTTGCCATCGCTCTCTTCTACCTTGGCAGCATCAACTGCGTACACATCTGCCAGGTCTACAAGACCAGTTGAGTGATCAAATATGGGTTCCATAGCATGCTATAGGAGGGGTTTAAACAAGACATATAACCATGCCGATTGTCCGACTGCTGCGCTCCTGTGGTGAGAACGTAATCTCACCCTCTCTAGATGGGAGATGGGTGGTACAGTACTGTGTAGAATGGGTCCTCTTCTGGTGGCCCAGCGGGGAACAGCATACATACACTCTGATGTGCTACATCAACCCCAGGACAGTGCACACAGCAGCTCACTCGTAGAAGTCGGCCGGGACGTGATAGAGTATCTCCCAGGTGCCAACAGCAACCTATGGAAAGCTATAAGTCCTAGCCTGTTCACACCTGTAAATCACCTGTTTGACAGCCCCTCCATTAACATCTACGCCAGCACGGATGGGATATCGGACGCCCATTTATAGTTTACACTCCTATTACTTATTGACCTGATATGATATCATTCCAGCATTATCTGACCTTGGCCGAGATGATGAAGAAAGAGGTTCGCCCCATCATGACCCCTGCACAGATAAAGGCCTTAAACGAACAGAGGCTCGCTCTGCAACAAGAAGGAGAGCGACTACAGCGGGAGAACTGGTATCAACAGAACACAAGCCTTGCAAGGAGGCGAAGGAACATTGACAATTTTCGATACTGGCAGGCACTCCTGGAGGAGAGTAAGCGGGACGCAGGAGTCTTGACAGACGACGATGAGCTAGATGTCTTCACAAACGAGGATGAGACAGATGTCATACAGTGGAAAGAGGAGATGGCGCAGAGGTGTAAGACCAAGAAAACCATCCAGCGGCGGACCTACTATCTTGGAGATAAGGTGAAGTTCCAGATGTCACGTCTCAGAAAGCTACTGGCACCCGACATAGTGCTGGATGGCCTCTGTCTAAGAGATGTCTGTCTCGAAACCAGCAAGCTGACAGCTGTGAGGCTGGCTCGCCAGGCTCTCCAAAATGAACCCATCTATGACTCATGAGCAGATTCTGCAGGTGATGCAGGTTTAATCTCCAGGTATACTATGGCAAAATCCGATTGGTGGAAGCAACCAGAAATATACCCCTCCCTGACTGCTGACGAGAGGGGTTCAGAAACACGGCTGGCGACTCCAGCAGATAGATACCATCAGACAGAATCTCGTCCATGAGGCAGAAAAGTACAGCAGAACGTGCAGGTGATATAAGACAGCCTACAACGTCCTCGCGTGTACAACCACTGCTGCGGGTGTGATTTGAGACAGTGCTGGGGTGGCAGCTGTGGCCACTCTCGCTACAGGGGTGGGGCCATCGTGGCCATCTCACTGGGTGGCGTGACACTAGCCACCATTGTCTTGGCCACGGGCTTGGGGGTGGGACAGCGGCAGATCACAAGGAGGCTGGAGAAGCATGCTAAGTACGTGGCACCAGCACAGAGTATGCTACGGACTATTGACGAGTCTGTCCGCAAAGCTCTCGAGGATGACCAGGATGAAGAGTACCACCATATATTCAAGGTCCAAGCCGAGTACCTAAACCTAAAGTGCGACAGCAATACCTCAAGGCTCCAGCGGGCGGGTTGATATGGAGGAGTTAAAAAACGAGATGTTGCGGCGAGGTGGCCTCGCGGGTCTCTGGAGTCGAGACGACTATAAATAGTTTGCTGCCTGTACGGTAGCTTTAAGAAAACCAGTATATATGGCCTTCCCACTGAACCTTATGACAGTCATCCGGAGCCAACTGCCCCTCCTGGGTACACCCGTGACTGGCCTAAGAGGTGTACTGGATGATATACCAGAGCTAACACCGTTCTCCATCACAGTGGATGGACGGTCCCGAACCAGCTTCTCCATCAACCCACTACCGCTGACCAACCGTCCCATCACCATCAACGATGCAGAGCAAGCTCATACTCCAAGCCTCTCATACTGGAATCAGCAGCTGAACTTTGTCGTGCGGTGTGCCATGGCAGGATGTGAAGTTTCTCCCTGCTTCACTCATATTCTGGTACTCCTGAAGCTGTGCTCATCGCCAGCTTTCTCAGATTCCATGTGTACTTCATGGTGTGACGAATCCTCCATGAGCGGGATGCAAGCCTCCATGATACAAACGCCTTTGACCCACAGCTCAACAGTCATAGCGTCTCAGCAGCCAGCAGACTACAGAGAGAGTTCAGCGCTCACCCAGACTATCGGTGGCATGGTGGTGACAACAGCTGTCTATTGGTTATGTACGGTGACCCCAGATGTCTCTACTCAGGATTACCTTATCGAACCTCCCCCCCCCCTCCCCCCCCCACCGACGAGTAGGCCATCAGAAGACAGCAACAATCTCGTTCGAGCCAGACTCCGACCCTGGAGCGCTGGTGCAAAATATGCACATCACTGGCTTGCGGCAGGACTATCCAGATGTGTGGAAGTACTTCGTCCAACACACCACAACAGGCCTCACACCAGCAGGGATCGTTCGGATCAACCAGTCCCTGGAAGCACTGTGCTACTGCCCCCTTATGGCACAGACCCAGCTGCAGAATTCCATAGATGGTGTCAGCGGAGCAGAGGTCCAGGCCATGTTCATCAGAGTCGTTGAGGATATGATCATCGTGGCAGATCCCAGTAGTCTTATTGCTAAGTTCCAGCCGGGGTTGCAGAAGGCCTGTCGCAAACTTGACTTTGCTATTTCGCCACACCTACGGTTGATTCGGAGCAACATGATCGTGAACATCGAGGACCTGCAAGTCAGGGGCTATAGCAACATGATAGTCGAGGGGAGTTCCCCCAGTGTCCACTTCGGCTTCAACACTACCATCAACGCACCTACGCATAGTACAAGCCATAGAGGCGTTCCGACCCTGACACTGCAGCCAGTCGACACGGCAGCTCCAGGTGCCCAAACACTGCAGCCAGTCGACACGACACCACTTCCTGTGGTAGCTCTACGTGTGGTGTCAGGCCTAGCTATTATGGCGCTCGGGATCAACCTACTCCGACCACTAGCACATGAGCTATAAGACTATCCTGACTCTCTACAGTAGGAGTGGGGACCACGGTGAGACACTGAACCAGCTTGGCATGCCCTACAGCCCCTATACCCGCTGCCAACATGCACATCCAAGGGCTGGAGAGTTCGGCAGCGCATCCTTTTTCCAGCTTGTAGTATCGCAGAGTCTTGTTCAGCTCTGAGTCTGGTGAGGCCATGGCGGTCTTCAACTGCTAGAACACATCTGACAGATACTTCCGATCCTTGTAGAAACCTTTAGCTCGCAGGAGCTGCTCAACGATACTCCCGCCCATGATAAGGTATTCGAGGAAGCAGATCCGTCCCTTGCCAAATCCTAGATAGAGCTTCACAGCTGTCAGCTCCTCTGTCAGCTCAGCACCTTCAACTCCCTCCGGAAGACATCATAGTACGTCTCGCATAGCGTGAGCCCGGACATGTTTAAGATGTCTCAATAGAGAGATGAATATTCCTGAGTACCAACCCGGCCACCTGGCAGATGCAGACTGGGAAGATTCTATTAGCTCTCCCGAGAGGGGATGCAGACGTTTAACCGCGTTGTATACTCAGTGCTTAAACAATGACGCCAACGGTACAGATCATGAAGCTTCAGAAGGTGGAGAACCTGCTGCGAACCAAGACACAGAAGTTACTGACCAAAGCAAAACCTCTGGCAGTCCATGTCGCCAGTAACGTGGCGGCGAATGTGGCCGTGGTGAAGATGACAGGGGGAAATGATGTTCTGTCCTCGCTACAGTGGTGTTTGGGGTGGCCGGGCACTGTCTCGGAATAACTCACCCCATCCCAAAGATCGCCCTCAGTGGTGCCTCTTACACTGTTGCCGCCAAGATTATGGGTGAACGTGTTACACTAATGGAGGCCGTGTTTCTAGGGCTAGCAACCAGTGCAATGGCTGAGAACATCGTCGCCTACGTTTAACCCCTCTGAATAGTGAGAGATGGATCACGAGACCCCTGCAGCATATGAGTCATGGCGTGCTGGAGGGCGGTGTTTAGCCCATAGTCGAGCACACAGACTGAGGATCGCCAATTCCCGGGAATGGTGGACCGCCCACACGGCGTGCCCCTGCATAGAGGGCCAGTACCCTGAGCACTGCTACCTATTCCCTTGGCCGACTGTGTGGTCCTCCTATGCCCAACTAGTTCACTGGGGGTATGACTAGTCGGTTTAAGCCGTCTTTCTTTGACTATGACTCTGTCACTCACAGACCTAGAAAGCAAAGAGCTAGGCGATCTGGCTCACTTGGGCGAGGCACGCCTCGGTTCAGAGGACACTGTTGCTCCTATCGCCTTCGTAGATTTCGATGAGAAGGGAGACCCGCAGGAGATCCGAGGTACCATCCCAGCACGAGATATCATGGGGAACACTGATACGGTAGGACAATTGGCCATTAACAAGGCCAAGACTGTATCCAAGGGGATGGGCATCAAGAAGAGGGCGAGGATGCAAGGTATGCTCGGAGTCAATGAGGCTGGAGCCATCAAGGTTATGGCCGAGTCCTATGCACAAGACCTTGTTAAGGATCTCCTGAAATCATACTGACAGGAGCCATATCACTGTCGACGGCCTCCAGCTACCAGAGGTGAATAAGTCAGGGATCTTTGGTGTGCCGTTTAAGACCACATGATAGTCATGGCTTCCCGTGCATGTATCATACAGATACTAGGTGCTGACACAGGCCCTCTATGCTATCTTGTTAGTTGCTGTTGGGATTTCATGCTTGATGCCTCCATCGCATCCTTCGTATCCGCCGGAGGTGCAGGATTACCCACTCTGCAGGCAATAGAGCTGGTGCAGGAAGTACTGCCGTTTAGTCTCCCAGATATAGTCGAGGCTACCGCCGACCAAGTGCTAACCATCCCCCGCAGGCATGTCTGTACCATTCGACAGTAGGCCGGCCAATGCTGGCCAGGTGGTGCTGATCATTGCCCCGTCAGGACACAAGAAAAACATCTTGCTGCAGGCTCTCCTGGCCGAACATCTACACTCTCAATACATCCTTCTGGTGTCTGACTCCGCCGCTGACGCGGTTGACAGTACTGATCAATGGTACAATGGCCCAATCAGCAAGACGCAGAACCTGCCAGCAATGATGGAGAAGCCGCTGGCAGTCCGACTGACAGAACCACTTGTTCTAGTTATCGATGACCCTGCAATGGACCAGAAGACCTCAGCAACATCACCAGGTGCATCCGGCACACAAAGGTAACTGTCTTCATCCTCTTTCAGAAGTGCACCCGCGAGATCTCAACAGACATCTGCCACAATGCCCGGTAGCTATGCTTCAGCTCCAAGTGTGGACATGCTGTGCTCGAGAGCATATACGACAGCCTAACCCTCAAGGAGACCAAAGGGGAATTTATCGCAGGTGTACAGAGGGCAGCTGAGCTGTACCACTTCATCTTCAGCAACAATGAGACAGGTGAGCTGTCACACTTCAAGCCATCTCTGGAAAAGGTGCAGACCTTCACCTACAAGCTGAATCCAGCCAGGAAACTACCCTGCTCTACGCGTCACTGACAGACTGTCGCAGCTGCCGCAATTGTTATCATTTATCAGAAGGCTGTGCGGTTTCCGCTACTTCGTCCGCAGTCTCTGGGCCACAGGAGGTAGGTCGAGTGTCCTGCCCTGGGTGCTGTTAAACTTCCGGTAGAGTATCCGAGTCATGCGTTCTTTTGTACTACGAGCTGGTGCTCCTTCCTCTATGGCGGCCAGTATCTCCGCATCAGACTGAGGTGTGACCTTGGCTCGCTCGTGGATAATGTTGATGTCATGAAGCAGTCCTCGGACCCTGTCACAGTGGGACAGTGCACGCCGCGGCTGCTGTGCCGACTTGTCCTGCTGCCTATAGACAATCTGCTTGAGAACTTTACCAAACATGGCAGCTGTTTAACCCCTCTATATACCCAGACCTTAAACATGCTGCAGTATGTGCAACATCCAGATGGGGCCATTGAACCCACGACATCGCACTACACTGATCCACGGAAGGACTGCCTGACGGTCATTCAACCTAGTATACACGATGAGAACCCATTGTCTGCTGCTGGGAAGTACATTGACTTTGCAATCTTGGCATAGATCCACGAGATCAAGAGCACGGCACTCGAGTTCAAGCTCCAGAGTGCAATAGAGCAGACGGTAGAGCTCCCGCAGGTTCTGAACAGGTGGGAGATCGTGCAAAGCAACAGCACCGTGGACACCAACTATGTGAACGATGAGTACCAAGTCCTAGGTCCGCTGGCTCGTGGCCCAACCTTCTATGCGAAGGTACTACGCCATGGGGTGCAATCAGCGGTTCACGGAATTCGAACTACGGGCGGGTGTCGAGAAGCCAATGCAGTTCCACTCTTAACCCTCCTCGAGAACACACACATGAATTCGGCTGCCATGCAGGATAGGCTGTTCCTCCGGGTGTACACTGAGCAGCTCGCAGATGCGACGATGAATGCTCCAAGACTTCATGTCTGGCATGACGAGAATGACCAGGAGCTGAAGTAAACGGGTTCCAAACAGCGGATCGTGCATGTGGAGCGAGAAAACCAGCAGGTCCAAGCCGCTGCTAACAAATGGGTAGAGCTGACATTGTATCGTGGTGCATCGGACTGTGTCGCTGTTGTGGTCCTGGTTTAGAAGGGACGAGTCATCCAGCAGGTGGATAAGCTAGACGACTTCAAGCTAGTGGTTGCTGGGACCAATGTTCTTGGTGAGGTACGTGAGCTGGCTGATTGCCAACTCTACAGACTGAAAACTAGGTCATATGCACTTCTGCACCTAACCAGTGGAAGCGACGACCTCGAGTCGGCGCTCGAGGGCCATCACCACGTTGGCTCAGATACAGCCTCATAGTACTCATCGAGACTCTCATCTGCCTCTCTGAGGCTCTGGTTGGCCTGAGCTCGAAGTTGGTATCGGCGTGCCTCCCTCTGATGCATATCCTCGAGGGCTTTGCTGTACTCAAACTTCTTCTTAGACAGCTTCTCCATCGCCAGGTTATGACCCTCACGCTCGACCTCTGCCACCTTCTTGTCGGCGAAGCTGAGTCACCAGTTCGCTAAGGCAAACATGCCCGCATTCAAGATTGTGGATGCCATGCTATAGACTACAGTTTAAAGCTACTATATAGCTGTCTCCCAGCGATGGATCCCCAGAGCGATGTATGAACCAGAGGTTTATTAAGATCCAGTCGAGGATATAGATGCCTTTGACTATGAGGAGGACTATGATGAGGAGGATGATGCAGACGACTACGATGTAGCGGAGACCGCGCGTGAGTATGATGATGTAGAGCCTGAATCCTGCAAGCTAGTACACAAAACGAAAAGAATCTATCGCACTTACATAAAAGGTTCTATCGGTCCCCTTGCAGCAGTTGGGGCTCTGATCGCTCTGTTCACAACAAAGGTTTGCGAGATGGTCCGCAAGATCGCCAACAAGGCTTTCCATGGGGTGGAGAAAATTTCTGAAGCCATACCAGCCATCGCCTCAGGACTAGGTACGTTCTTCGGAGTCGCGGCCCCTTGCCTACCGTACATTGCCATAGCACTCGCGGCCATCTGGCCTGCTGAACATTTAGGCCGTACTATATAAGGATGGCATCTCTGTACGACCTGGTCAACCCCCTTAACTTCCGAGGGTTGGCCGATAACTACCGTTCAGTAGTAGGATCCAGCAGAGACTAGACGCCAGTATACGGAGGTGTTTGAGGAGGTCTTCAGTGATAGTCGAATGAATGACGGCCGTCTGTTCGTCTGTTTAGAGTTCGCCCAGGCAGTGCATCACAGGACAGGAGTGGACGTCAGTGATAAAATCACCCAGGCCATGCGTGACAGGACGGGAGTTGATGTCAGTGATAAAATCACCCAGGCCATGCGTGACAGGACAGGAGTGGACGTCAGTGATGAAATCCGGGAGTTCCATCTTTCTTGAGGAACACCACTATCAGCCTGGTGGATATAACCGTGAGCCCTCTCAACTACTCAAGGCTGCACGTCGCAAGGGCCACAACTTCACATTGGAGACAGTTAGCCAGTGGCTCAGCCACCATACGATGTGGCAGCTATACAGACCTCGTCCACGGCACATCATGCATGCCCAATTCGAGGATACTGTCTCGAACAGAGTTCACTAGGCAGATGTTCTATTCCTTCCACATGACTCGGTTGGTCGTAAGACCTACAAGTATGCCCGCACCATTGTCGATGTCGCCAACAGGTACAAGGTGGCAATACCGCTCACAGACAAATCAGCTGGCCAGGTGGCCCAGTCATTCCAGGGTGTCTACGAGGCTTCGGAAAATCCCCTACAGTGGCCGGAATTGTTGCAGGTGGATGAGGATAAGGAGTTCAGATGGAGACTGCAGCCCTCATGCGGAAACACGGTGTGGCAGTTAGGTGAGGCGAGGTAGGGCATCACCGTGCCCAGGCTATCATTGAGCAGTGGAATCGGACACTGGCAGAGAGACTGTTCCCACACCAATACGCCGAGGAAATGGCCGCGCTGAGTGAACGTTCTAGAGTATGGGTGAGAGGGCTGCCTGCTGTGGTGGAGAGATCCAATGCCGAGGTTACTAGGCTAATCGGGAAGAAGCCGGTAGAGGCTATCAGACACTCTGTTGGTCACAGCTCTAGAGGAGCGAACAAGGGAGAGAGGAGTTCCCACCACCTGATGCTCTGGTTCAGTACCTGTATGAGCCTGGTGTCCTGGAAGGGGGTCGATGGCATTCAACAGATCCTTACTGGTCGATAGATGTGCACAGGCTTGACAGGTATGTGGAGGCGGAGGGGCGGCCTACACTTTACTACCTAGCACGCCAGCACGGAGTGCCTAGGCGACCATTTGTCGTAGAAGAGCTTCAGCTAGTCCCTGAAGACACACAGCTACCACCCCTAGGGTGCTAACATGATACTCGATGGGCTCGGTGTGGACACCATTTGGTAGCACATATCTCTTATTGTAGTAAGTGGAGAGTCCGAGTTTTTCCTGCGCATACGTCACCATACCCTGGTTGCGCATGCGTAGGCCTCGATTGGTGGCTCTGTCCACTACACCATGGAGGGCGCTGTAGAACCTCTGCCAGGAGATGTCATTCTGCCATTTAGACATTCCCTTGGTCGAGCATTTCACTTGCAAGTTTCTGCTGTTCCAGCAGTCAGTATTCTCCATGTAGTAGCACTTGGAGCAGAGTGCAATACCACGAGTGCCTTCGAACTCGAGCTTGAACAATCTTGGAGTGCGGTTAGACCATTTGTCCCATGCCAACCAGTCCCGTTTGCAGGCCTCATACTCCGTTCGCATCTCTGGGCGTATCACCTCATCGAGGTTGGAGCCTGCTATGACGATATAGGCAGAATCGGTGTCCATCTGCAGGTACTCGAAGCTGTCACGGGCTATGTAGTGGTCGAGGAAGTCATAGTAGAACTCCAGCATTCGCAGATTCGTCACCTTGTATACTGCTATACCCACCTGGAAGGGGCGACGAATGGTGATTTTAGGCTTACGGCTCTGCAATTCGTAGGAATCCCCGATCTCCTCTAGATCCTCGAACCATGCGCTACTCAAGACTCCGTCTACTGCCCGTTCATCCTTAGTGAAGCTCGTGTTGGTATGACGTTCTAATGCCTCGATCATCTTCCCATATGCATTGTTGCCGAGGAGTTTGAAGAGATCAGCCAACAAGGCTGTACTTTTGTCAACATTCCCGGTACGATGTGCCTCAGTAACAGTGTCTACACACCATCCAAAAGGTTTCTGTGAGGTGTAGTCTATAGTACGATAGATAGCAGTAATTTCTAACCCGTGGGCAAGGTACCACTTGAGAGTTGGTGCATACAATACACTCTTCCTACCAGAGAGTGCACCAACGAGCTTGCTAGTTGTAGAGTTTTTTCGACCTGTGTTATCAAGGTATGCAAGCGTCTTCGAAGGTATAGCCTCTTCTGAGATCTCACGATTATAGAAGATGGGAGACATCCCCTCGAACTTTGGCCATAACACTTTAGGTACCTCAATGTCGACCTCAGAAAACCCGAACCAACGATCTGCTAGCAGATCCTGCCTAAAGCGTTCAATATCACTGCTTGCATGCCCACCCCACCGCCGTACAGTTTCTTTACCACAGTGCATTGCTTGGGCCGATCGATATTGTCTGGGTCGAGGCGGGCTTGCTCTTTGCCCTCCATCCAAGTCTGGGTCTCTCCTAGTGTATTCATCCAGGGACTTCCTGGAGCATTCTTGTGCAAGAGCATTACCCTACCATCCTCGATGTGGCGGATTCGATAGGTGTGGGTATACCGAAGGTAGAAGGCGTTCTGAACAGTACACATCTTCTCCATGATCCGACCTGTAATGTCTCCTTCTAGCCCTCTGAAGAATGTCCAGCATACTGTTCGCCGTCCTCTCTCCTCTGTCTCCCTCTCACCGAGACGCTCGTTGAGAATCTGCTGACCTACTCGCCTCATACTCCGGGCTAGGGTTTCAGATCTCGGTCCCCTCATTAATCGTCTTCCGATTCGGTGTAGAAGAGGTAGGCATTCTTGTGGATGGCTTGCCATCCGAGTTGCTACAGCTTTGGCCCGTAAGCTGACATTCGTCTCCTCATACAACTGAAGACATTCACGGAGCATCTGTGCTTTCTTGTGAGGGTTCCATGGATCCTCAGAGGTGAGCGCCGGAAACCTCCTTGTCTGTTTTGCTCGGGAGAGTCGCTTTAGCCACTCCTTGGTAAGGGTGGAGAGTCGCTTTCGCCACTCCTTGGCATTGGCGTGTGCAAACATCTGGAGCAGGTCAGCTTTGCGGGCCATAGAATAGTCTCTAAGACCGAATTGCTTTGCCATCACTCGAAGCTGTGTTACAGTAACCATAATGCAAGGTTTATATTTAGATCTTAAACCTTTCTGACTTACAGTAACCCTGATGCAAGGTCTTTATATTAGATCGTAAACCTGTCTGAGTGGCGACCAGTACCTGTGGGTGGTGTATATCCCTGCGGATGCCTGTCTCTAAATGGGCGTTCAGACCCTATTATGCGTTGTGATCAGTACCTGTGGGTGGTGTATATCCCTGTGGATGCGTGTCTCTAAATGGGCGTTCACACCCTATTATGTGTGGCGATCAGTACCTGTGTGTGGAGTATATCCCTGTGGATGCCTGTCTCTAAATGGGCGCTCAAACCCTATTATGTGTGGCGATCAGTACCTGTGGGTGGTGTATATCCATGTGGAGGCCTGTCTCTAAATTCGTGGCATGACGTGTTTAGGTTCTTCCATAACTAAACTGAACCTTTTCCTGGCACAGACCTTCTTGTAGTTAATTCTTTTGGAATGTTTACGCCCCCCCCCCCCAACATGCTTTACATAGTCCACAGTCTGTATAAATACCTGCCCCGCATCCTCTGCACGGCTTCTGCTCAACATCAGCCTTCTGAATCTGAGCATTGTGTGTCGCACAATATTCTCCAACACAGTTCCTTAAGCATCGAAAAGGCTTACCTCGCATAAGACATTTGCATGTATTATAATGCATGTTTGATAAAGTCTATATCAAGATCTTAAACCTTGGGCTGATGGGTGTAGGGCCTGGGTATGTGCTTTGTGGTTCTCCCGGACAGTGGGGTCCACACGGGAGTTTTATATTCTTGGCCATGGCCATTTGTCTAAATGGAAATCCAGTTGTCTAAATGGATTTCCAGTTGAGGGAGGTGATCAGGGAGGTGGTATTTTTCTACTACCGGCTATACTACTTCTGGAACTTTTTAGACAGTGCATAATGCACGTGCAACACATGCTTAGATGGAATGAGATGGCGATTCTTTCCAATGTACTCGTAGGCATGATATTAAACCACGAGTTCGCAATTTTATATAAAAAGAACGATCGTTATTAATAAAATATTCATCGCTATCTCTTCAGCATCGTACTTCAGATGTGGTCTGTAGGGCATTCCCGGATTACAATAACAGCTCTTGATATCGAAAACTGCCTCAGTTATATATAAAATATGATCTTTAGCAGGATGTGAAGTTGGCAAATGCCCCTTGCGAGAGAAATAAAATATAATACACTTCTTGTAGGAAATCAGATACATTTACAGACAGTGCAAATGCATTTCTGTCTGGCTTCGTGCGAGCTATGCGATCGCGCTAAGGTGTGAAGGAACACGTCAACCATCACTGACAGAATACTTGTTTGCACTTATCGTGAAACAAACTGACATCGACTCGTATGCCACTTTTGTCAGCAATCTCACTATATGCCACTTCAAGACTCGGTTACATGACACACTCGTTATTTTTGCACTACGTTTCTCATTCGGAGCACGGCATGCATGGTTGGACAGGAAGCGTGTGGTGTCCACAGAAATGGACACATAAGCAGTGGTCTTTGCCATTTGTTACCCATACTGGGGAGAAATAATGTGCTTTAACGCAAGACAATTAGACATTGATATTTAATATGTTTTGACGTGAGATGGACATCATCGTCCTGCCCGAACAAGCTGATGTTATATTGATTTCTAACTTATTAAGACAAAACAAAGGCAACCAGATAACTAATTATCCTACAATGCAATTGCAAATTATTAAAATCACTTAGGATCTTTCATCATCTTCTTCCTCTTCTTCTTCTTCGTCACCTTCTTCCTCTTCTTCTTCTTCTTCTTCTTCTTCTTCTCTTTCCTGTTCTTCTTTCTTCTTTCTTCTTCTTTTTATTCTCCGTTAAAAGGTTTGGCATGCATCCCCTCGAACAGATTTCATCCTACCAACTCCAATCTTGGTTAATTTCTAGTACGCACGAAGGAATAATCTGCTCTTACTTTTCATTCTGATCGACGAATGGGTTTTAGAGCTAACCACTTTTGCCTGGGCAAAAGGTCCGATAAGAAATGTATGGGAATTGTCAGTATTGATCTTTGAAATACGACTACACCTAGAGTTTTAATCAGATCACTAGCATACTTGGCCAGCATGTTGCCATCGGAGGTCTGAAGGTGGGGATTGATCTGGCTGACGCATGCGCAAGATAACGGGTACGTCTTTGTCTTCAAAATCACAAGTTTTCTTTTTTGCAAACAAATGAGCTTCTCTTCATCAGAATGGTCAATAGACATATTAGAAGATACCTTGTGGCATCCTTTGATGTTTCCAGCACCGCTAAGTCAGAGGTCCAGGCGGAAAACAATACCTTGGGCCTCAAATTTGCCAGTTATCGTTTTTGGCAGAAATGATCTCCCTTTGATCAGAGAGGGTCAATAGACATGTGAGCATGTAGCCTCCGATTTCCTTTCATGCTATCTTCGCACCTGCATCATATACATAGGTGAAGGGAATCCCTTGGGTTTCCAAGATAGCAATTTTCGTTTTGGCAGAAACCCTGTGACATTTTCCATGTTTCTTTGGGCCTTTAAATTTGCCAGTTATAATCGTTGACTGAAATTTCACCACTTTCGCCGGAAAGGGTCAATGGACAGGTGATAAAATAGCTTTTATTTCCCTTAATTCTAGCGTCACCCCTGTATTACACACCCAGGTGGATGGATATCCCTTGGGCCTCAAAGTTACCAGTTCTAGTTTTTTGCAGAAATGAATTCCCCTTTATTATGCACGTATAATGAGTACATTAGACGATACCTTAAGGTCCAGCTTGGTGTCCAGCAACACAATTATGGGCAAAATTACCAGTTTCATTTTTGGAAGAAATGAACACCCCATGCTCGGAAACGTTTAAAGATTATTTTCAACATATATCTTCGACGGACTTGATTTCATACCAAGTTTGAAGTGGATGCACAAACTATTTCCCGAGAAACCCGCATTTCCACGCCACGGTGTCCCCATATTTGAAATATCTTTGTGACGTCATCGGATAAAGTTGTGTAAATTTACGGAGAAATTTAGGAACGGTTTTTAAAAGTTTTTATAAGTTTTATAGAAGTTTTAATGAGTTTTACGGTAATTAATTAGTATCTAACAGTGACGGTGTGCAAAAACGTATTTTCAAATTATGGTTGACATTAATTACCTTAAATCGACATGTTTTAGTGATAACTTTTACCGTTGCATTATTAAATAGTTTTTGTGGTGTATGCGTTATGTCATAAATTGAACATTTCGTGATGTCATAATAATGTAGAGATGGATACGTTTGTTTAAATGACGTCATACATTCAGCATTGCGTATAACGACATTACCGTTTTTAAAGTGACTCATACATAATATCATCGCCGCCATCTTTTCTTATATAATCCGTAATGTTACGGTGTCATACCTGGTGATGATACATTTTATGCAATGCCTCTAATAGCTGGAGACTCAAGTGCGGACAGTCTAAACAGAAGTGTGGAGATAGAAACTGTTCGCTATGAAGAAAATGGCAACTACTCAATTAAGTACAACATATACTCAGTAACCGTAAAAGTGAAGAATTCTAATTCAATAACAAAATGGATTTCTACATTTGAGCAATTCTATGGTGAGGCAGCTAATATGGAGGACAATGGATTAATATTCCGTGCTAAGCGTCTTGTTTCTGGAAATGTCGAGTGTAATGTAACAGTTACAGTCTACCTAACCACTTCCGTCATACATGTACAAGGAGAGAATTGTCGCTACTGGATTGCGACAGATCTTTTGCATTTGTCGCGCATGATATTTGATGAAAATAAATTTGATAAGCGTGATGATGACAATGGTGACAAAAGTAATAATGATAATAATGACACCCGTATTGCAGATGTCGCTCAAGATCAAAATAGACAATTCGACATTTTAAATGAAAACTGTTCTGGTCTGACCTTACGCGAAGATGAACTGTGTTTTTCACCGGAAACTACTACGTGTCCTAAGCAGCTCTTCAGTCCAGAATATGCCAGCACACCTGCTGCGCGTAATCAACGAAGATCTAGCCTTAACTAGCTCACGCAGCAAGATTTGTTCAGTTATAACGAACCCAGTCAGCAAGACCTATTTAAGCAAATCTTTATGCTTAATGAACTGCTTCTGAGCAAGGAAGCCATAATCAAGGAGCTCCATGAAGAAAATAAGCGGCTTGCCAGTGACTGACAATCTAAATGTATTAAAATGACAAATGAAATTGGTGTGATGACATGCCCAGAGACAAAAACAATGACAGAAGTCGGGGTTATGACGGAGATGGCCGTTACTGATATTGTTTTGCAATGTACCACCCAACAGGCTGCCATGGAAGCTACCGTGAATGGAACTCTTGATGAATCTAAAGTTAATAATAAACCTTCATCATCAAATCAACGATCTATCGCGTACCAACCTATGCCAGCGCAAAGGCTTCCTAAACCAAAGACTTCCAAACAAATAAGCTACGCGCGAGTGGTTAATGGACCTGCACCAGATCAGTTACATGAACGTATCCCGCAGGTAAATGAGAACTCTACTACTACACGCATCCCACTAGTAAGCAAAGCACTTCCTAAAAAGACATTGATAATTGGGAGTTCTAAAATAAAAGGCGTGAACACCAATGGCCTTCAAGATTCTGTCGAGGTTATGTGCCTCAGAGGAGCGAAGATAGAGGATATTCACCCCCAAACTACTTAGTTCCGACTTACATACGTACAAAGACATAATTATTATGGCAGGTACAAATAATCATGATGGATCATTAGCTGATGCCCTTATATCCATGGATAATTTAATTATGGATCTACAAACCCTAGTACTAGAATGCAAAATATGTATATGCGAGCTATGTCCCCGTGGTGATGCAAAGTATCGACAGGACTTCATCCGCTCATTCAATAAGCATCTTGAGGTGAGAGAACATTTTCTAAACTTCTCAATGATCAGGTCTGCAGATTACATTTATTCATCATATGGGCCTGGTTCCATAGACAACGCATTATATCACGCAGATAAGCTGCACATAAACGGTCGTGGATCATCAGTTCTTGTTAAGTGTCTGAATGACTATGTTCCAATCGTCAGGTCGCCGTCGTGTAAATTTTGCGGGGAACCCAACCACAGGCATACCAAGTGTCGGCATGGTCAGCCTGTCCGCTGCTGGAGTTGAATGGGATCCGGTGACAAATTAAACTCGTGCCCAGTATATTAGGAACGTGGCCAGGAAGTAGAGCCAAACAAACATTTTAAATACAATATAAGCAAAACTAAGTGTTTGAACAGTTTGGATGCAGTTACTAACGGGACTATGACTAATGACATTGATATGAATGTAAAACTGTCTGGTCTTCCCGCAGTAAGCTCCTCGAGTAAACGTGATGTCAATTCAGTATGTATGGTATGTAGTGATGAGTCCAAACATTGTCTTGAGTATCATAATTATTCTAATCTGGTGCTCAGTAATAGATATCAACTACTCAGTAACAATACGAGTAATAGTGGTATCTTGCCAAAATGCGGCATACGCGCTAATAATATACTATATGATGAAGACAACGACGATGATGACGATCATGACAACTATGACGATGATGACCATCATGACAATGATGACGATCATGACAGTGATGACGATCACGATAATGATGATGATCATGACAATGGTGACAATCATGGCAATGATGACGATCATGACAATGATGATGATGATCATGATAATGATGACGATCATGGCAATGCTAATGATCATGCCAATGGTGATGCTGATGATGATGACGTAATTGGCGGTGCTGCTGCTGCTGCTCCTGATGATGATGATGATGATGATGTTAGTGGCGGTGGTGATGATGATGTTGGTGTTGGTGCTGGTAGTAGCGGTGGTGGTGGTGGCGGCGATGGTTGTTATGGTGGTGTTGGTGGTGGTGGTGGCGGGGGCGGTGATCGTACTATTAATAATAATAATAATAATAATAATAATAATAATAATAATAATAATAATAATAATAATGACGATAATAATAATAATAATAATAATAATAATAATAATAATAATAATAATAATAAATCCATTGATCTGTCGTCTTTCAATATTAATTCTAAAGGAATTAGGATTGGTCATTTAAATGTACAGCACCTGATGCCTAAGATTGACCAGTTAAAACTGATTATGGAGAAGTGTGAAAAAGAACTTGAAGTTTTCTGTGCCACTGAAACATTTCTCTCATCAACAATCCCAAATAACTCCATTGAAATTGAAGGCTATGTTAATGAAAGAAAGGACAGAAAAGAACGGGACGGTGGTGGAATTGTACTATATATAGCTGATAACTATTCATATGTGAGGAGAATAAATTTTGAAACCGATGATCTGGAAACTCTATGTATTGAAATTAGACCCTTTAAGACCAAGCCTTTCCTATTGGGCTGTGTCTATAGACACCCTGATTCACCCGCTATCTGGATTGATGAA
>CM067360.1:44601331-44616331 GCA_034401795.1 Chaetoderma sp. LZ-2023a | reverse complement strand
CAAAGAATATTTCTTAGTTCTGCCACTCAACTATGAATAATTCCTTTCATAAATGGTGTTAATGATCCTTAAAACTCAGTAAGTGACGTAAGTTAATGCCCAGTATTCACTAACAGGCCGCAGCTAACTCCCTGTCGTAATGTAGAAAACAGACCAATCAGAATGCCGCGTTTAGGCTACTTGTGAGGTGCAAGCCATAGTTACCGTTCCCCTAGGTCATCTTCGTAAATACCGGGTCTCACCCAACATATCAGAATCAGCATAAGGCGGAGTCAGTCAACTCGGACTAATAACAACCAATGTATAATTATCAGCCATATTGCTGGAAACTGTTGTCTTAACATAGAAGCGCATCCAGTACGACCAAAAGTATGCAGCGGATATATTGAATAGTGAATGCGAGTGAGCAAGATGAAGGTAATACTGGAATGTGAAACCTCAACTAGAAAGCGAAAATGCGGACTGTGTAGTCATAGCACAAAATAAAAACAATTATTATCTCACCGCTAATACAATATACTATAATATACGTGTGGCTTAAATATCGTGCGTGCGTACGTACGTATATGTATGCGTGAGTACGCGTATGCGTGCGGACCCAGTGCATGCAAGAAAACTCACTTTCATTACTAATGTACTTACGCTGCTGAGCTTTAGTCATTACCGGGTGTCGAATTCAAAATGTCATGCTCAGTATCATTCGATCACCAGCTTCGATCCACAGCAGCTTTTAGTCATTCTCCCACGGGGATTTCCTTCAAGATTTCATGTGCGTTGGACTGAGCCATGCACAGCGGTTCGTGATATTATTAATGCTCGGGTGATCAAATTACACAGTGTGACGACCAGCTATTATTATTGTAACTCGCAATTTGTGGGTAGAACTGGTGATGATTCCACTTTTCAATTTGCCGTAAAGCCTTTTCAAACTTGATTGATAAACCTGATAATGTTCTCTGAAACTGATCACCTATCGACATAAATAGACACAAAACGGCAGTGGTCTCTTTGTAATGAGTATGAGCATAAGGTCAGTCACGGTCAATTACCAATGAAATTCTATATCAGCTCAATGTCCATCAGCGCTTCACGATCCCGTTGGCAAATGAGTTTGTTTGATAAATACACAGTATTTCTCGAGAATTCACTATGACGGGAATATGAGCTCTAAAGTTGGCACAGGGAAGCGAAGGTGAGCTATGTAAATGGCAATGGGACAGACGGCCAGCTGAATAGCTGGTGTGACGAATTTACTTTAAGCTATTTAAATAGTACTGAGAAGGGAATCGTAGCTGCTCAGCTCCATATATGGCACTGAGAAGGGAAGGATAGGTCGGACAGTTCTCCAAATGACGTGGAGTATGGCATGACAGCTCTCTAACTAGAAATGTAAATGGAAGATCAGCTCGCTAGCTGAAAGTGTGAATGGAGAAATCCGATCTGTCACTCACCTATATGACGTCATAATTAAGTTCATCAAAGTTAGGTTGACGACACAATCACAATGAGGAACGAATACGTATCTAGCTCCACTATGGACATTTAAAAGTATGTGTGTGAATTGTATGCCTGGTGGGTATAATCGTTACTAAATGTCCTAGTGATTATTTTAGACTTAATTTTAACAGGTGCACAATAGTAAACACCTTGCATGAATAGTTTGATTGAAAATGACATTTTAGGCCATGAGGATTCAAAGTGTATAAATCGAACCCAACACGTCAATAGTATGGACGGAGATTAGCAATAGATGGATGTGGCATAACTAAAATGGACCGCCTCGATGGAACTACAAATGGAGAGTCAGCTAGCTACATGAAGATGTGAATTGTCGGCCAGCTCTCTCCGAATGGTAGGTTAGTTATATAAATGCCAATGATAAATGAAGAATGGCTTGCTAGAACTGGGAATTGAACCTCACTTCTATAGAGCACACAGTTGATTGAAGGTGTGCTCGGTAGATACAACTGGGCATTGAAGGGCATCTCTCTATGTGTTACTGAGTAAGGAGGCTTAACTCTTTAGGTGACAGTTGGAATGAAAGGTGCACTAGGTGTATGGCCATGATACCGGGAAGAGAATGTCTCCTTTCTAGATGGAACTGGGAGTGGAAGCGCAGATCGATAAATGGTATTGATAAATGGTGGACCGGTCTTTGGATGATAACGTGACTTGAATGGCTGGAATTGCACCGAGAATTGATTGAAAGGAAACGAAAGAATCGTTTTCTAGATGATACAGTGAATTGTAGGACAGTTTAGAAACCGTCAACTTACTAGATGACAGTGGGAAGGAATGGTCAGCTCTCTAGGGGATAGTGGGAAGGAATGGTCAGCTCCTAGGTGGCAATGGGAAGGAATGGTCAGCTCTCTAGATGACAGTGTGATGGAATGCTCAGCACTGTAGATGATATAGGAGAAGGAATGCTCAGTTTTCTAGATAACAGTGGGAAGGTATGGTCAACGGTCTAAATGGAACTGGGAAGGAATGGTCAGCTCTCTAGATGGCAATGGGAAGGAATGACCAGCGCTCTAGATGGCAGTGGGAAGGAATGATCAGTTCTCTGGATGGCAATCGGAAGGAATTGCCAACGCTCTAGATGGTAGTGGAAAGGAATGGTCAGCTCGGTAGATGGCTGTGGGAATGGATGGTCAGCTCTCTAGGTGGCAGTGGGAAGAAATGGTCAGCTCTCTAGATGACAGTGGGGAGAATGGTAAGCTATTTAGATGGCAGTGGGCAGAAATGTTCAGTACTCTAGGTGGCAGTGGGCCGGAATGGTCAGTACTCTAGATGCCAGTGGGAAGGAACGGTCAGCTCTCCAGATGACAGTGGGACGGAATATTCAGCACTCTACGTGGCTGTGGAACGGGATGGCCGGCTCCCTAGCTGATAGTGGGAATGGTCAACACTCTAGATGTCAGTGGGACGGAATGGTTAGCTCTCTAGATTGCAGTTGGAAGGTATGCTCAGCCCTCTAGATGGCAGTGGGAATGGACTGGCAGGTCTCTAGATGACAGTGGGACGGAATGGGCAGCTATCTGTATGGCAGAGGGAAGGAATGGTCAGCGCTCTAGATGGCAGTGGGAAGGTGAATGGTCAGCTCTCTAGATGGCACTAGGTTTGCCATTATCAGGAACATGTATACATTCAACTTACTAACCGCTTGCATTCAGTGCTATCCTGCAAGGTGAAGATGGATCAATTCTATATATTCCATTTTCGGCTTTGATTTATCACACTCCATAGCATGTTTGAAGATGGATGTGATGGAAATTTCGTGCGTCTGAGATAGATTTGATGTAAAATCCCAACGAGTTCAAAATCGTCAACCCCGATGGATGGGTTCGATCTGTCGATCAAGTATATTGCGTCATAATCAATTACGGCACACGCAGGCTTTCGTCACAATCATAATTGATAGGAATATTCAGTCATGAAGCTGGAATACTCCGTCAAGTGTACTTTTTGGATGGACTGACTATTTATTAAACATTATGTTGACTGGTCGCTGTCGTTGCCACATGTTATAGTTACCAGGCTATTTGGATTCTGAGAATTCAGGGTTCGATACATCTCAACACGGACAAAGGGTGGGTGGAGCTGAGGTAGAAATAGGTGGGGCATAGCTAAATGTTGATTGCTTCATTATGCCATACACTCATTAAACAGAAACTTAGGTCTAGTGTAACCGGCCAGACTATAGAATGCCTCCTTCACACTAAATACATTGTCCACATTTAGCTTATTCCTTTCCAATCTTATTCCTTATTCCTTTTAATCTGTGAAAATATATTCAAATGACATCAGAGAGTGTTGCTATGAAGCCCCATAAGGTCACATGAACACTTGTTTTAACAGAACAATGGGGTTCACATGCTGCACCAGATCTCAGTGTCGTTTGCACTGTGGCTGATCAACCAAGCCAAGTACATTTACTGAGACACTGCGTAAACACCTAGCCAGTGTGAATATATAATCGATTCCATTGTTCTATCTTATAATAATAGCAATGCTGACGTTGGTGTAGCAACGACCGTCTACTGGTTCATTTTATTGATGGTTATCATTAAGGCAAGCAGGGACAGGTGAGTCAAAAAATAAGAATTTCTACTCAGTAATTATTTCTGGCAATCCATCTAGACAGGCTCAGAGACCAACGTTGATTGAACTTTAAATAATGTCTGAGCTGGATCCTAGGAACAGTTAGAAAATTAGTTTCATTCCATTAATATAAATGATCGTATTGGCTGATTGAATTCTCTTTCGGGCTGCTCCGTTTTTTAAATCTTAGCATGTTGACACTTTGATTCCTGAATCCACATAACGCCAATCTCAAACTAGCGGTGCAAAGTATGCAGTAGAATATACTGGAACTAATTAGATAGGATCCGGGAACAGCAAAACCTTCTGGTCAAATTAGTTTCAAAATATTCATCAAAATATTGGTTAAATTCTAGATGAGTTGTCCAATTCGGCCCATTTGGTGAAGTAGCTTCCCGCAGATGGATAACAGATGTTATTAGGTGAGCTGGTGGAATATTATGCAAATAGTGTACTTAGTATCTATGCAATGGTCAAAGTAAGATAGTAATCACCATTTCTTTGAATAAATGATGACGCCACAGGCAATTTTAAGGGTTTACTAAATGTGAATACAGTATTAATGATTCTACAGAGACTTTACATGTGCAATAACATAGTGATGGGGGAATTATTATGTAATGCCTCTAATAACTCGGGGACATGTATGTAGTCAGGGAATGGTTCATCGTAAGGGAATTGATTAATTTTGGAATTATTAAAACGCTGATTCTTCATTCGTCGTGCTCAATTAGACGTGAAAATTGGTGGATAAATGAAACTAGAGAAACTAGATTCAGTAAATGTTACCAACCATTTCCTGTATTAATTACGATACATCATTACATGGTACATCATCAGCTCCAGAACCCTATGTATTCTTAAAAGAAACAGAACTAGGTATACTGACGACGCTCTAGTGGTAAAACTGTCAGCAGAGCAGAAAACGTTTCGGCTGCGCATCTATCAAAGTGGCCAAAGTGAAGACCGCACCAAACCACGCTGGGAGCGCAATGACATTATGCGCCACCTTCGCGTACGCTTAAAAGATCTTGCTATTCAACAAGCAGACTCCCTAGCAGATGAAATCACTGCCACGGGTGACTGTCACAAAATGTTTCGGGCAGCCCAAGCCCTGGGAGTTACTGACTACACATCACCACTCAGTGTACACAACTCTGAAGGACACTTTCCGGACTGACCAGGGCAAAGCCGACGCGATTCGAGAATGGTTCAGGGAACAGTTCCCTGACCAATACGACGAGCCAGTGCACCCGTTCTCAGGAGACGCCAGACCATTACTAACACCAATTAAAATAGCAGAAGCTGAGAAGGCCCATCTGAACCTGATGGCATGAGACAATGATCTATTCAAATATGCAAGTGACATTATCTCAAAACCGATCACGCACCTAATCAATGTAGCCTTTATACACCACCTTCTCATCGACGCTGTAGGCCAAGGCACACGTATCGCACTACCCCAGCGCAAGAAGCCACCTGTCGCCCAGCCAATCTGTGGCCTATTGTGCTCCTCAATAGCATACGGAAAATCCTATCCAATGTTATTCTATGCCGCATCCCAGACAGGATCGATGACTTCGCCGGACCCTGTCAAAGTGGCTTCAAACGTGGACGCAGCTGCGCAGACAGTGTATGGGCTAAATGCATGCTTGTATCGGTAGTCATGTCTAAACACTGGAATTTGCAAAATGGTCATTGACATGTCAGGCGCCTTCGACACAATTAAACTCGCAACGATCCTAGATGTACTACCCCCTGCCAGTTGCAATGTTGATGAGCTACGACTAGTGAGAATACTGCTTGCAGACACCAAGCTGAGAGTACGAGTCAAGGCAGTGAAGTCTGCAGAGTTTGAGACCTTCAATCAGCTCCCCACAGGGAGATGTTCTATCTCCTGTATTGTTCACCTGTTCTCTTGCTGCTGCATTGAAATCCGTGCTGGAAGGTTTCACAAGAGCAAACCCCAAGTGTCAATATTATACTGCGGATGCCGCTAGAATTGGAATATGCCGACGATGTGGACTTCATAGACGAGGAAAAGAAACCCCTTGACGACGTTCTCCCAATAGCTGCAAGCAAACTAAAATTGAGAATCCATTTATGAATGAATCCAAAACAAAGTTCCCTCACATATACCTATCTACAAAGCATGAAATTAAAGATAATGACGACCCACTTCGTGGGGGTGAACCATGAAGGAAAAGTAAAATACTGCGCTCACTGCTTTGTAGTACTGCTGGCATTGCTGCACGCTGCGTCATGGGGAACATAGCTTTCCATTCCTTCTGGAGGCTATGGATTCGTAAATCAAAGATGCTCTTGATAAAAAGATTACGTCTATACAATGCAACCTGCGTATCATTGATGCTGTATAACAACTGGGCAGCTCTAGACAAACTCGATGCCTGCCACCGCAACCACCTACGCACGATCACAGGACACCGATTTCCAGACAGCATAATGCCCAATGGTGCACTATACAAGTCTGTAAGCAAGGATTATCCATGTTTGTCAATGTGCTAAGGATGCCAGAATACACCCAGCACAGAGATCCTTGGAATTTTCCCTACTCGGAGCCAGCACATACAAAGCCAGGCGAGGACAGCATTGCATAAATATGCTACGAGGTGACGTCAAGAAAACAGGACTATGTAAACTCAAGTCAAGAATGGACCTGAGGAAGCTAAGAAGTTCGGCTGAGGACAAAACACAGTAGGCAGAGGTGAAGAAGGACTGATTGCAGCTGTAGGATGTTTCTACTACTACAGTCGTAGAAAACAGTAATCATACATACATTACATGCTCAGCTAATTAACCCTTTAATGGCGAAAATTGGTCCGGAAAACAAAAATATGTGCTTATTGAATGTCCATTTGCTGCCCAAGACATGACTGTTTTTAACACTTTAGCACTGATATAACTGGCTCAATTAAGGATTCTGGGAAATCATGTTTCAAAGTGTTAAACATCAATTTGACCGAAACGTAGAAAGAGCTTAGCTAGAAATGTGTGGGGCAAAGCGAAGACAATTTTTGAAGATTTACCACTGAAATGACTAGCTCAATAAAAGATAGAAAATCACTTATTTCTGGACAAAGTTTCATCGAATGTGATGTCCTGGTTTATACATACGACTCGTCTGAAAACATTATTTTCTCGCCCAGTCCTGAATAAGTATTGCATGTGCATGCGTCGGGATTTTGCGCAGTGGCGTGTATCTTTTCTGCAGCCATCTCCCCTGCACGGCCATGTTAGGCGAACTGCCAGGCCATTTGTGTTTGTAAATAAGACAGAGATTAGTTTGAACGCCCATGAGTATGCACAATTACATCTAGGCTGGATCGTGTTTCATTTTACAGAAAACCTCATACGACAGATGTTAGTCACAGTCATAAATTCAACTATGCGCGCTCGCTCGGAATTCACTGAACTGGACAAAGACTCCCGAGCCGTTAGCACCGGTCTGCCAAGATAATAGATCAATTTATCCAGCTCACACTAACACGAACACCGGTAAGACACAAGCAACAATAGGATCTACTACAATATATCGTGTAGATAGTGCAATTGGCAGGGGTAACCAATTCATTCGACAGATAAGTCTATTGGGCATAAGACTGCGAACGAGATGAAAAGCATGTATATACATGCTATACTCAGCAAGAGGAAAAAGCCAGTAATATATGGCAGGGCACATCCTATGAGATTAACCAACTAGAAAGATTGATATCAACCTATTCCCCACTCATTTCTAGCGAAGCTCCGCCCACTTAATAAGCGCGTTAAATCGATCTCTAACACATTGAACCATTCACAGAATCTCAATAGTAATGCAACTATGCAGGTAAAGTGGTGAATAGATTGAAGATAATTTGACCTGACCTGGGGATGATGCTGTCTAGTGGGGCAAGTGCTCCCAGAAAAGAATCAGCTTCAAGATACTCAACAGAATGTTTATACATTTTTAATACACCATATGGCACTCAATGCAGACAGTTACTATCGGGCCTTTGCCACAGTCAGGTCACATTCGTGTCCGAGCCTTTAGACTTATGGCTGCCATACGTTATTTTGGTTGTGACGTCAGCTAACAAATCACATGTTTTTTAAGGCATCAGCTATTCTAGTAACATGCCAACCCCTCTCTCTCTCTCTCTCTCTCTCTCTCTCTCGCTCCCTCTCTCTCTCTCTCCCTCCCTCTCTCTCCCTCCCTCTCTCTCGCTCTCTCCCTCCCTCCCTCCCTCCTTCCCGCTCTCTCTCCTCCCCTCTCTCTCTCTCTCTCGCTCTTTCTCTCGCTCTCTCTCTCCCTCTCCCTCTTTCTCTCGCTCTCTCTCTCTCTCTCTCTCTCTCTCTCTCTCTCTCTCTCTCTCTCTCTCTCTCTCTCTCTCTCTCTCTCTCTCTCTCTCTCTCTCTCTCTCTCTCTCTCTCTCTCTCTCTCTCTCTCTTTCTCTCTCCCTCTCATTATCATTTACATCATCAGCACCAGCAGCCGCGTGATTATTATTACACGTAGCTTCTGTAGAAATCAGTATTTGCTCTAAATGTTTAATGTGATATTATTATCATCTATTCATTACAGAGTAATTCGCGACTGCGAAGAGCAGGAACATATTATGTTGACAATTGCTGACATATGAGCAACATTGGGCTGCAATATACCAAACACGTATGAGTGGAATTCGGGTCAGGACAAAAAACATTAATGGAAGAATCCAATCTGTCTCTAAGTTATTGAGGTCAAAATCAATTACACCACATATAGGTCGGGGTCACACTCATAATTGACTGTCAACATTCCGTCATTAAGCTGCATAAGTCAACCAAGTGTACGATGTGTACGTTTTTGATGACGGATGTACTATTTAGGGGGATACTAACCACGTAGTCTATGTAGGCCAGTAGCTCCCGCCTTCCTCACACACGTCCTACCAAACAGCCGGACCGTCAGCATGTAGTTAAGTAGTGGATTTACTACGTAATAAGCATTATGATGTGTATTTTGAAGCCAATTCAAATTAGTTTCACAATATTCAACAGCTTACATATATAGTTTCTTTGAAATATCATTTTCCTGAAAATTATACAGGTAGGTGGTTGAATGTTTTTAAACTAATTTGACTGGGTGTTGCTGCTGCCTATATTAAATAGTAAAGACATACACTTCGTGCAACGTGTCGACTATTACGCGTTTAGGACGGACTAAATCGAGCCATTCATTACGTAATGATTATGACGCCATCTTACAGGTCACGTAGTTGATTATGACATCATATGATGGGTGCATAAACTGGAAAGGTCCATTGATTAATGTCATCCCTTCCCCTGTTGTGTTGGGATAGGGCATTACATAATGGCATACGTTGCATCTTAGGGGTGCTGGGTTGTTTCTGGACATGATGTGCTTCGGGGCATGTGTCGTTGAATACTGTAAGTGTGGCAAGTCAGTCATCAAGGAATAGCCTCTATGCATTTACCGCTGAATTGGACGGTTTTAAAATACACTCCCGCACAGTTACTTGTTTTAGCTTGAAAAAGCTGCTTCTGGTCTGGTTGTATATCTGCATGTGTTTCTGTGCAACACAAGCTGTATCTAAGAATACTGGTTCGATTACGTTCAAGATTTTAGACAAAATGTATCTTGCCGTTAAAGGGTCTTCTCAGCATTTGCCCGTGGTCCGGATAAAAAACCCTGTCCTGATTAGATCAAATTCTGGATCTATGGGTCTATCTGGGAAATTGCTAGTCTACTTTTGCCCTGATCTTAACGGAAGCAAAGGGTGTGATTGTACACTAGGATTCCACAACTTTTGTTATGATTAGAAAATCAGAAAATCCGAAAGATTCAGCAGATATTTCAAAATGGAAGGACGATGGTTTGCAATCACTGATTGCGCTTGTTTAATATGATTTGACCATCACTGTGATGAGTGATGAATGGAACGTTGTTCGTATGCAAACAATGTGAACACCTGTGTACGAATGATGGTGTGGAACTGATGGAGTGACAGTGAAAAGTGGAGGTTCGAAGATAAATGACGATGGTAGCGCGAGATGATAGCAAACTACCAAATATAATGATAATTGTGGTTGACATATCGATTTTGAGTGGGAGAGGAGAACTTAACATTCCAGTAAAATAAATTAGTGCAGACATGGTGATGGACTATTGTAATCAGAAACAGATGGGCATTTCACATGGCCGGGATAATCGGAATATATTACAGTGACCTTTCTGAGGAATGTGAGCGTTTGGAATGATTTGTTTGCTATGAACTCAATATACCGTGTAGATGTTGGCTATCTTTCTCTGGCATTCGTAATGTGTGGTAAAGCAATGATTTATAAAAATAGTTCAGTGATTATCCGCACAAAAGTGATTAGCCTTCAGCAGTCGCATATGGCACCATAAGCAGGGAAACATTGTTTCCACATTTCTGAATGCACCTTTCCAGAGTATGTACCCATCATATGACGTCATAATCATCTACGCGGTTTGTAGAATGACATCATAATGGATAATGTCATGAATGATGTCGATAAGTACGTCACGAACGCATATTTGAAGACGGTCTATGCCTTGTTGTACAAATTGTTTGCTTTTACTATTTAATAATATAATATTTTGAAACTAATTTGACTAGCCGTTGTTGCTGCCATAGGCAGCAACAGCACCCAGTCAAATTAGTTACAAAATATTCAACAGCTTCCCTGTATAGTTTTCAGGAAATTGATAGCTAGGGCATTCGGGGATCGATCAATCCAAACACGGCGATGTGTGGGTGGAGCTTAGCTAGTGATGGGCGGGGCATAGCTAAAAATGGAAAGGTCCATTAAGCAGCTGCCATACACATTGGCTGGTTAAACATCTGGCAGTTTCTGGTTATCTACTGTAATAGATGCATGTATTTGAAGCTTCGGTATTTAGCTATTCAGCTATGTTTATGAGTTAATGATAGACTAACTGTGTACATATTACTGTCAATGGGTGAAGCATAGAAATACATATGTACCCGCTCGTTGACGTGGAAACATCACGAGGAGTATAAGGAACCCCTACTTAAGACTGTTATTGATTTACATTTGTGTTATACATTAATGTTGACATCTGCGCAGAATAAATTTGTGAATAGTGCTAGTAAAAACGATACTTTGATGAATGTACTTTGAACACGAATATTTTCATAAGCGAGATGCTGATAACTAATAATTGATGGCTGTGCTTCGTCGGTGATCTAACAGAAATAAACATGTCATCTAAGTCAAGCCATTTTGTGTGTCAGCAGCTCCTCAAGGCGCTAAAAATATTACATGATATATCAATTAAACATTTATCAATATTTTTCAAGATATTTTAATTTTAGAAGACCATTTTTTGTAAATTTACCACTGAAATTTTTTTCTCCGGCTTGACCATTACAGGGATAATAGTAAAGAAAATTTAGATTTTTACTTAACCAATGTCTATATGCAGGCCGAGAGAAGAGGGTTTTTTTTAATTTAGCACTAGAATTATAATTTTCCACAACATAATTGTATCAGAGAAACTTACAATATATTTGCTCCGTTGACTGGGTGCTCAAGTTGGTAGTACATGGTTGCATACTCAGGATAATAATGCAGATTTGAGACTGGTAGGATGGTTAACCCGGTCGCAAAGTGCTAGTGATGTCTGATCGAAATGTAGATTTGAGATGTTGCCGCAAATGATTGTAGTAACAGTTCTTGTTTATTATTTTCTAAACAGAATGTCCGAATTTAGATGGCTGGCATCGGTTATATCGACTTATGTTTTATATAGATTATATTTTACTCTTTCGTACGCTCGTGTTGTTGGCCCGCGG
Source organism: Chaetoderma sp. LZ-2023a (assembly GCA_034401795.1). NCBI lineage: Eukaryota > Metazoa > Mollusca > Caudofoveata > Chaetodermatida > Chaetodermatidae > Chaetoderma > Chaetoderma sp. LZ-2023a. Next base: position 44,604,386 of record CM067360.1, on the reverse strand, counting down.
ACGATTGTCAGGCCAATAGTCAAAGCATAAAGCGAATTTGAGACAATCTCTGACTGACAACAACAAAAAGATAAAATTGAATGTCGGGTTAGCATAACAGAGAAACCCACAACAGCTGGCATCTGACCAAACAGGGTCACACAGGAATTGAAAAGAAGCATTTCACAAATAAATTCATGTAACATTTCCTATCAAAATCTAAGTTAAAAAACCTGTACAACTATGTTATCATGTTCAAGTTCAATACTATTTAACACAAGAAAATATGCACAGATTCATAGCCAATACAGATGGTCTACCCTAGACAATGCCTATAATGTGATGCACCACTTACATATTGACACGATACTACATTACGAGCAGGAGAAATTCAAACACAACACTAGAAGTACATCACATAATTTACAATACATACAATTATAAACCACCCTTTCTAAACTAGGATAAGTCAAATTTAACTAGTGATACCGTTCTCGGAGAATGAGTCCTTATTTGATTGTCATATCGCCGTTAACATTGACTCTGATTTTGACAATGACAATGGCTTTTCCATGTGGCTGGCACCTCCTTCCTTGACACTATGTTCATTATGCTATTAACTTGCCCATGATACTTTCGTCCTCAATCTCCTTTCCTAGGTCCCTGAAGATGGCCCTTGTAATTGGACTTCAGCTTAAGTGTCCGGTTATTTCTTCATGTATAATCAAGATCTGGTGTGGGGAGCTTTGGCGCCACCCTCCAAACCATCCCACCCACCCCTTTCAATTTTGAACAGGTACTTTTGGTCACATGATACAAGTGAGGTGTTCCTTAGCTGTAAATGTTTGGGATACATATTGAAAGCTCTATATCTAGTGTGCCTTATTCATTGCATACATCCCTGAGTCAGCTACAGAGATGTGGATTAGCATTGTGTGAGAGCGTTTTCCCCCTTTGGTTATCTTTATGCAAAAAGCACAACAAACGAACAAATGTCTGTTAGCCGAAGAAGCATAGACATACAATATACAGATGAAAGCATTACAATTTGTAGACCATACTGGACTTAGCTTAAGATCACACAGTATATCTGCTTACAGCAACATAATATTTTCAAACTTGACTCTCGTCTAGCTTCTATCAGTTGTCACAGGCACTTTGCATTTGGCTACATAAAATGACACAATTAAGCACTACGCATCTGCAACACGTAGAGCACCACTTGTGTGTATCGGAGTGAACCCGTAATATTAACATCAAATGGAGGGATCCAATCTGTTACACATGTCTCAGACGCCATAATCAAAATACGTCACCTTTAACAAAAGTCGCAATCAGAATGATGTCACTCATGAAAGTCACACATTTTCGTCAATAACAGCCTGGATTGTATGTCTTTAATGAAGCAATAATTTAATATAAATTCTCTTGACGATTTTGAAAGTAATTTGCCTGCGATCTGTGGTTACAAATTATTCAACAGCTCTACTAGTTACCGTGAAATTGAGATTCTGGAAATTATGTGTTCAAAGTGTTAAAACCGATTAAAACTTGTAAGATGTGGGTGGGGTTTAATTAGAAATGGGAGGTGCATGACTAGAAATCTGTCTTTATATTGGCGTGTGCCATTGTGATATTAGGTTGTCTGTAAATTGATTAACCAGATTTTATATGCATTCCCAAACACTCACAACATGAAAGCACATAAGTCGGATATATAAATTACTTAGATGTGAATGACGATATATTACTACCAATGTGCATTCAATGCGCATTCCAGTGCTAGAAAAATAATGAAAAAAGATATCCATAGATCGATACTAATTATACACACAGTGATTAATTGTACAAAATTCTAGGTATGATCGACTCATGTATTGAGTACGAAACTAATATCTTGTTTAAATTCTGAAGGTGGCGTCAATCTGTATTAAGCTAATTAATGTAAGTAAGCTTTCCATGAGACTGTACGTGGGCGGGATTGTGGCAGCGCTGTTTAATTCCATGATTCGATTAGACGATTGATATTATTCCTATGCTCTTCCTTATTTATTACATCATAGCCAGGATTATATTAACAATAACTAGTAGTATAAATCCATTCATATTAATTCATAATAACGCTTTTTGCTCGCATATATATTATCTTGGATTGTTTGACTCGTATTTGGTAAGTTCACTGACAATGCAATTGTAAATTTCACATGCACAACCCACTTATTGCTAAAAGGTTTGCTGTAGAAGGACGCCAACAATCCACACAACACGTGAAATGTCACTTTATTGCTAAGGATGCAGATATAAGATTTTAGCTCTAAAAGTATGGATAGGTGGTTATAGGAAAGATGCTTCAAAACGCGTCACATCTATAAGCTGCTATTGCGTAATGCTTTTATGATTCAGTGCAACTCGCAGTTCCCAATATAGCTTACAGTCATTACACACATGCACTCGTGCATGCCGAAGGCTATGAATGCACGCATAGAAGAATGTACTGCATGCAGCCATATGCGCATGCACCCAGCGCGCAGACACAAACAAACGCCCATAATGCACACACCACACATGTATGCATTGATGCCATGTACCGTGAAGTGTATACGCACGCACACCTACGCTAACAATTTATTGCATGCAGTTTTGCACACCCACCCACTCATGTGCCGTGCACACATATGCACAAGCACGCACAAGAATTCCTCTCTCTCATGCCTACACACATACGAATACGGTCTCCGACTATTTTCCATAGACTGACAGGTGATTTTATATTTTTATCTTTTTATTTTATGAATTATCCGTTAGAGAATATCAACTAAACATATCTTTATTTGCCTATGTTTTTCAGTACTTAGACCGTATTTTATTGAAGGTTAAAGCTGCACTTTCAATTAAATTCTTTTCACGACATACAAAATGTCCCTGGAGCTAACCATAAGCAATATAGCACACAATGTATCTCCCACAGCACCTAGTATCTAAGCTAACGGACAGGAAATGTATACTCCATCCATTACAGTAATAGTAACTCCTCCTGTCTAACATCAATGCGTATAGCACAAAATCCGTCAATGTT